>APFE030467240.1:0-12223 GCA_000404065.3 Pinus taeda | reverse complement strand
AGAAGTCAAGGATAACTAAGACTAGGATTGCTGCCAAAATGAAAATGCAAATGGAGGAGACTATTCAACCATAATAGAAAATCATATTTGATGAGTAGGAGTTCAAAAATTCTTGGAACAGCTTGAAGGAGTTCAGCAGTAGGTAGATTGGCTAGCAGAAAAATATCATAGGGATAAACTAAATGTGTTTAAACAATTAGAAGTTGTTGAACATGTCCTTGAAAAAGATAAATACAAGTTGAAGTGAGCCTTGCCTCTACATGGGCAAATGAGAAGTTTTTATTTCCAGAACTTGGTTTTGAAGAGGAGACTTAGATTAGTAAAGTAGCAGCTTATTGAGGCCAAAAAATAGGGAAGAAAGAGGAAGAAGAGCAAGTTATATATACTAGAAGAGGAAAGAACAAAGGTAAATCTTCATTAGGAGGATTATACTGAGGTTTGAAATTTGTCTTTTTACTCAACAAGTCAAAAATATGTTAGCATTGATGGAGTTTGCAAAATGCAGCAAGGGCATATTTCACATTTTGTATAGTCTTTTATGATGAGGAGATGACTCAATTTTGAGGTTTTTGGTTATCTTGCGGGATGTTATAAGGAACAACACCTACTTGTTGCCTCCAACGATTTATATCAAAGGAATCCATCTTATGCTCAAAATTTTGGAGGCATTACGAAAGTTTATAAGTGTTGTGAAACTTAACAATCTGCTGAGAAAGTTTGCTACAAGTGATGAGGAGGTCTGCAAACACTGTGAAGCCTATCTCAAGAGTTCAGCACCATCCCGAAGAAATTTCAACAATACCCATTTGATTTGTTTTGTCAGAGAACAGCTACAACGATACAGAACATGAAGGGCTACTTTGTTTTCCTATGAAACTGGCTCATTTGCTGTGCAACTGGACAGTCAACACTATTTACTTGAAATTTCAAATTGTTTGAGTCTCCAAGGTTGTCTAATCATGTTGTTATGTGGAATAAATCCTTTCGGTAGTATGGTTAGTGGTTTATTATAAATTTCTCTAATTTTTATGATGTATTAAATACAAAACTGTGTTTGGTAATTAGTTCCTACTTTTATGCAGAGTAGGTGAACAGTTTAATGTACTTATCTATTTGACTAGTTTCTTGTTGGAAAATTCGACTTGGATGGTTGAGGGTGGAATATTTTTGATATATTTAATATGTAAAAGGCTAAGAGAGGGTTCGTTTGGTCATATTGGAGAGAGAGACTCCTTGAGTGCATTGTATTTTCTTAATAATTTTTCTAGTGAATGAAAGACAGAAGGTGATTTGCAAGGATTCATGTGTCAGATCTTCATAGTGTTGTGATTCTTTTTACTTGTAAGTTTGTCTTATGTGTTTACATCTCTTTAATGTATGTCTTCGTGCTTGGAAAAAACCATATGTTTAATTCAAAATTCACCTTAATGGTGCTCTGATTTAGTTTTTCCCAAGTAATATGTGTTCTCCTTTTAAAGTTGCATTTAGAATTCATTTACAGTTTTAATGCTCTAAGTTTTGTTTTCACCTTTCTCACACTCACCCTCCTACAATGATTTAATTTTATTGCATCACCAAGACTACCTACCTTTCCCCTTTGGTAAAACCCTTTCTCTCTTCATCATCTCATTGGACAAATAATAACTTTTACATCACTCCATGCCCAATGGATTTGTCTCCTTTCTTACCAGCAACTCTTTGAAAAAACACACCTTATTAAGCTCTATACCTACCGTAATACCATATTAGTTGAAAAACCTCAGCGAGAGAGCCCTCTCCAAGCCTAGAAGGGCTAGATTCTAACCTAAAATTGGTTTGTCATTACCTCTAGAATTCCTCTCCTCAACCTAGGGATATTTACAGAGTGCTAACATGACCACTAGGTGGGGATTTGATCTCCTGGAGGGAATATTTTGAAAACAATGAAGATCCATGAGGCCTTCCATACATCATTGGAATTGGTACGACAGGGAGAATCTAGTGATGGTGATCTTAGGTGTTGAACACCTAATCCTCTATGGGTTGGCGTAGAATGTGAACAGCCACAAGAGTCCAAAATACCTTAGGAAGTGGAACCCAACAATTACACAAATGTACTATAAATGTATATCATGTCAATAATAATCCATTCAATGTTTTATCATCCACCTGCTTACATTCCATGTGACTTTAACATGGTATCAGAGCAGGCCTACTCCTGCCTGCCCATATCTAAGCCACCTGCTTTTGTGGCTTTCCTATATGCTCTATCTAGCTAGGGCTTCTTGACTGTGGTTTCAATGGAAATATCTATCATTTTTTTCTTCATTGAAAGGGTCATTTCCCTTGATATGTATGTTTCATACGTTGGATAGGTCAAATTCTATGCATAATATGTGGGATTTATGCATATAATTGTGTTGAATGTGCATTGTGTTCTACATTCTAAAAGTCACTAGGATGGAGCATTGAAATAATGTGTTATGCACATGTCAGTGATGTCATTCTGCTCACTTTCCTCATGCCTCTCCTCTATCGATTCTTGTTGTAACGTATTCTCCTTTAGTTGCCTTCAACCAAAATTCCCTGACAGTTGCACCTGTATGTGTGCTGCTTCCTGAGCATAATTCCTAACAACTACTAAAGAATCTTTCAAGGAAAGTTGATCCTCTGTTGTACATGTTGTTTGTTGAACGCCACTCCTATTTGACACAGCTTCCACAACTCTCTTTGCTTCCACTGCTGCAGATGCCTTTAAAATCTCATTCTCACCAAGAGTAAGCGTAGATAGATGGCTATTTAGTGATGCCTTTGCCAGGTAACCTGCAATCCCTCACAATGTCCACTGGCTGTAGTGACGTCTGTTGTGGTTCTCCCAATGAAATTTTGGGGTAGGATCTGTGATCTGCCTGAGTCATACCATAATTGAAATAATCTGATAAATGTGCTTATGAATTCCTCCATGGCTGGCTTATGTTGACCATACTTACCATTGTCGTCTCCCGAATGTTATGCTCTGGTTTGGTGAACTCACGATCATTGGTTCCTCTCCCCATTGCGCAACTACGAATCCATAGCAACCACTGCAAGTTCCTTCGACATTTTGCATGACTTTAGGGATGCGCTTATCGCACAAGTGACGCCCGAAGTGGCGAGGATGCAGCTACATATTCCGCTCTAGCACTATGTGGAAAAACATTTTCTAGTTTCCAGGGTTTGAACTTCGGTCTCTTCTTAAATTGTACCAAATGGAAATTATTAGCGTGAGGGGATGGGTTGGAGTTTCTGCTTTAGTAGGCACATGGAGATCAGTCCCTGCCTGGAGTCAATCTGGTACGTTGTCGCCCTTTATTGTGCTATGAGATGTGGCAATAGGAGGCACCAGTCTCCGTTGCCTCATTGTAGAACTTCGTTATTCCAGAGGGCAGATCGGCAAAACTCGCTTTAGCCCTGGTCTTGCACTGGACATGACTTCCAGGCATTTTGGGAGGCGCTAGTGGGAAATGAATCAAGGTTGAACGCTTATCCAGTAAGGAAGGTCGTCAGACAACGTCCACATTATTGCAACAAGGGACATCCTGCGTGGTTTGATCCTGAGTGATGAAACTTTCTTGTGTGATGTGTTGAACAACTGTGCCAAGTGGAAAGAGTGACGACCCAAGAGCTATGAATTTAGACTTGTGGACAGGTCTGAACTTGACAGCTGTGTCTAAAGTGCAACAACCTAAGAGCTCTACTCCTATATTTAATTTGGCATAGTTGGTTCAGAGATTTAAGATTTGATGGCAATCATCGCTGCATTAAAAGGAAAGTGACTATATTAGAATGAATAGTGTTCAATAGTTCAAGGCAACTTGTGGTTTGCATTGGAGGTGGTTTGGTGTCATCTTTCTTGGGCTTGAACAAGATTGTCATGAGCTCTCTCAGATAGTGACAATTTTTGGGCTATTTGGATCGTTATGGATTAGCGTATGTATATTTTACCATTTTAAAGAATCCCAAACATCTTTTGGGCACATATAAGAGGAATTTTTCGGCCTTTCATTTTCTTGTTTAATATGTTGGACTAGATTTTTGTTGCCATTTCCACTGTAACTACAACTAAAATTTTGTGGGCCAAGAACTCTGAAGGTGTGAAGGGAAAGTGATCAATTGTGAATGGGGAAATATAAATGTAATGCACAAATGATCAGAATTTGAAATCATTGTCGCATAGAAGAGTTTTCAATATGAAAGAAAAAGTGGAGTATTTTTTGGTAAAAATTGGTTTTCTAGTGACATTGATTTGAAGCCTCTGATATTTTTAGTTGCTCCCCTATTTTTATTCTTGATTTGTTAGGAAGATGGCCAGACTTGATGGAATATTAAAGTTGTTGAATACTCTAATACATTCCAGTGTTGATGGGATGGTAAAAATCAGCAAAGATACTATGTCTGATATTAGATTTTGTCTACAAGATGCACAAGAACAGATTGATTTTTTGCAACTTGAATCTCAGTTCCAACAAGATGAGCTTCAACAGATTTTTCATTCTAAATTGTTTTTTGCTCAAAATAATCCTTTGTTCAAGGTTAAAACAAACACCCATCAATAGCTAGCAAGTGATGAAATTAGTAAGATTGAGGGATTCAGATCCAGTACCCAATGAAGCAGCAGAATTGCATGCAGAAGTAGAAATTCAGCCTGCACTTCCCAAGAAAATCATGAGACATTGGGAAGAGCTTGTCCATAACAAACACATAATAGGTCTTGGATATGATAAGGAGGTTTCCTTTCACATTCCATATTACTCAAAGCCCATCCAGTTTCAGAGTGCTAGATTCCTTCATGGCAGTTCACCTTCACCTGTTCTAGATTTTGCTCATCCGCATTCGCAGTCAAAAGTTGTTAAATGCCAACATTGTGACAGAGTTGGCCATGTGAAAGATCATTGTTTTTATCTTCATCCATGTAAGCACTATCAAAAAACCAGTGATTCTTCAAACAGATGCTTCAAAAACAAACCTCCTGCAAGAACAAAGATTCATCTTGGATGGATGGCTAAGTTGACTCTCTCCCTTATCCACAACACTAGAGTCTTATTTTGAACCTTTGATGGATTTCTTCTTATCTACCTTCTAACTATTAAGTTGTAACTGAAGGAACCTGCTTTGATACCAATTAATAGAAATAGTGAAAGGGGGGTGAATCAATATTTCTTACCAATTAGTTTATTTTAATCTTCATAGCATTAATTTTTTGTTAACATTAAAAACATATGAACAGTAAACGACACCATTCAACAATGCACAAACATCAATACATTAGACAATATATATTTTTAGCTGGAAACTCTTTCGAGAGAAAAACCACGGAATGCTTCTTAATATTTGTCTTCAAAATATTTACATCAAGATTTTCAACTACAACTCAAGGAGGCTCAAACTCCATGGTTTACAAGATCCAACCTAAAGAACACTCTAATGCATTGGTTTACAACATGAAGGATTCTCCAACACCTTGTTTACCAATTGTAACTGAAAGGGTGCTCCAATTCCCTATGCAGACTCCAACCTTCCCTAGCACCACCCTGCCACCCTAATCAGTCGATGGACCATTTTCACAATTTTCATATTGGATCCACTTGTGCTCAATAATTTATACAAAACAACCTACAATATATTCTCTAGTCAATTGATTTTGCCCCTATTCAATCTGCACATCAAACCCTAACATCAGTCAAATATGCTTATGCACCAACATCAAACTCTATCAATTCATTGCTCAGCATCATTGTAATAAATATGATCTTTGCAAAAATTGTGAAACCCTAGCACTGCTCAATAATAAAGATGAGATTATAAGCAACAACAAAAAAATTGTGACACATACGCTCACTACCCAACGTCTAGCAAACACTGTCCCAATGCATGCCTAACAACCAATCTCTGATACATCAATTGTTCTTCTGCTCATTGTCAATGTGAACCGCAAACCCTAGAAACGTTCATTTTTGTAATAGTATAAATCATGACAAGGTCAATTTCACACACAGATTGTAGGTAATTCTGCAAAGGTCCTGAAAAGTACATGGCATACAAAACTATTCTTGGCATCAAAATTCGATCAAACACTGCTAGAATTACATCAACATTTCTAGTCATAGTAGTTCAACAGTGTTTCCAACAGCGGCATACATGCCTTAGCTTCAACAAACTTCTGGACAATTAATACTTCAAAGATCAGTCACTAGCTTTCTCAAACTAATGCAACAAGATAAACAAGGTCTATCTATCAACAATAATAATAAATTTTGACAGTCATATGTCATCCAAGTAACTAGTAACAAACTTTTTTGGCAAGCCTTCGACTTCTTTGTCCTTGAGCCTCTATAATAGTACCCTCATATATCAAACAACAGAGATATATTATAGCAACAAGAACCTCATACATTTTCCAGACTTCTATAATTAAACATACATCTCAACAATTCTGATACCTTAAAAGGCACATTCTCAAGCTCAACAGGAATACAATCATGACCTAGCAGTTTTATCAGCAACTAATGCATAGTTGGGCTCAACTTGCTATTCAAAGAGAGATCAAGATCCAAAAAACATTACCCAAACAAGTCTTTCCATAATGCTTTTAATCATGGTTAGTCAAAAGAGGAGCTTGGACTATCTTCTACATGAGTTTCTAAATGGGCCTTTTATAGCACAACTACTCCTATGCACAATGTATCACATCAACTCCTTTTACGCTTATTTGTCTCAAGTATACACACACAAGTTCCAATACTTCTATATATATATATATATATTTTATTTATATATATATATATTATAATATATATATATATATATATATATATATATATATATATTCACAACATCCACTAGTTCAAAGCCTTGAAGGCACATCTCAAATCTCATTTGTCAAGGGTCTGCAATAAAGAGGGGCATGTAACCATCATTGATGAGGATGTAGAAGCAGTCATTAGAGGATAAACCATATGCAATTCACTGTAAGTATTCATCTGTGGTGTTTTTTAATGAATTGTTGACACCTAATATTTGGGATTAGGAAATTCATGTAAAATAATGTAAATAGAAAATAAGAAGATTAGGAATATGAAGACACACTGGGAGGTGAAGCCCAAGAGTCTCTCCCTCCATGTATATATCCATGATAAATATTAATGCAAAATCACAATTCTCGTTGTGGAGTTACCTCTTGGCTTGACATGGTATCAAAGCCAGCTCCATTTTTAGCTTTCCTGCCCTTGTAACCCCCTTCTTCCATTTCTGCAGTCTTCCCCATTTGCAGTCTGTCATATTCTTTGTCCTTTTGTAACTTCATTAATGTTGAATGCACATCTCTATGGCATTTCTAGTTCTCCTACTCACACGAAAATCGTCACTCCCAATGACCCTTCATTCCAGTGGAACGCACACTATTGGTATCCTCCCCTTGGTGCATTTTTACATAAATTATTGGTCTCACCACACAGTAGGCATACACACCTCACAGTCGACCTATGCACAATTGGCCTACACTGTTGGTTCCAATACTCTTCCACACTGCAATACTCTTCCACGCTTCTCTTTGGAATGCTTCTCTCCTCACCTCTATTGAACGTTGCCTTCTACGTGGATTCTTCTTTGACTATATAATCAGGGATTGATATAAAGAATCCTCCCATAGGTTGTGGGTCTTGAGACCTTATTTGTGGTCGGGAAGATGTACCATGTGTATATGATTGTTTTGGCCTTATTGGATGTTACTTATCTTTCCTTATGATGAGCCTTTTAATCTCTCCCTTAGGATGTGGCCGTGAGACCTATGGACTGGTTAGGGATATGATTGTTTTGGCCTTATTGGATGTTACTTATCTTTCCTTATGATGAGCCTTTTAATCTCTCCCTTAGGATGTGGTCGTGAGACCTATGGACTGGTTAGGGATATTGATCTTGATAGAGACAGAGACTTGTACTTATAATCTCTCCCTTAAGTTGTGGTTGTGAGACCTATGGATTGAATGGGGAGATTGATCTTGAGAAAGAAAATTAAAAGTGTTAAAAAACGAAGTACAATGCGTACAAGTACTATTTCTGAGATACTGATAACTATTTGTGAATTATTAGGGATTCTTTTAATCTTTCTTCTTCACCAAATAATTACACTTCACTTCTAAAATTCAACTAATAGTAGAAATTACAGTGCACAATAAATAAGAGATAGGCCAGAGGCCAAGGTAAAACCCACAAGGGTTAAATCCAACAATCTTCTTTCCTTAGAGAATCAATCCAACAAGAGATATCAAATCAACCTCACCAAGTGTCCAAGTCAAACCTATGTCACCATTGTTAACCACAGGTTTGGATATTGCATAAGTCACCACAGAGCTTTGTCCTTAGATTAGGATCTTTGTCAGTTACCAGCCAACACGAGTTCAAATATCTCTCTATTACATGTCACCACAAACTTCTATACATAACTTTGGATTTTTTTCAATCACCATAGGTTCAAATCTACTCAAGTTAAGACCTTTCTTTTCTCAAATTTTGACACAGGGTAAGCCTTTAACCACAAAACTTGGACATCTATTCACAATGTAATACCATAGTCTCGGCCTTCTATCAATCACAGAATTTGAATCACAATCTTTTGCCTTCTATCAATCACAAAACTAACTCAAACCTATAGTGTTCCTCCTTTTGTTAGACTTTAGTTTGGACCTTTCTTCAAGAAACAAAATACAAAATAAAATGTCACTTTTATCTTGCTTCCAAACATAATTTGTGTGCCAGAACTGCTTGTTGTATGGTTAGGCGAATTGCTATTGTTGCTATGCTAGTTCTATCTTTCGGAAGGACAAAGAGCTTCAATATATAGCCAAACATGAGCTTGAATGGGTGCCAAAGAGGACAGAGCTAACCTGAGGAAAAGATAGGCTGACTTGGACACTTGGGGCTTCAAATAAATTTAAATTTCATTTTTCAATAAATAAAAATAACTTTGAACATCAAGATGGTGTTTTTCATGTACATCAATTTTAAATATATAAAACGAAGACTGGCCGTAGCTACAAACTTCAACAAAAGTACATCCCTAGCTAAGAGGGAGTGTTGGAAATATGGTAGCCATGGTCAATACTTTCATCATGAATAAATTGGAAAATTTGAATTTAAATTTTGCCTCCTAAATTGATCAACTCGACCTCCTATTGAATGGCCCCTAAGAGGCACCCATTCGACCCCACTTTGAAGTCTATAGAAAGAAGACCACAACTCTGGTAATTTGATACATCAATTCATCTTATGAACTTTTTTCTAGCGGAGAAAGGAAGGAGTGGGTTGAAAATCAAAGGAGACTTGGCACTTGTTTTCTAGTCAGTGATTATGTTTTTGGTTTCTCTGTATGTTGACAAGGAAATATTTTTGTTTTTGGTTTCTTTGTATGTATTGATGAATTGAACTCTCTCTCTCTCACAGGGAAAGACTTTTTTCTAGGTTTTCCCTATGGGTTTTGCCCTGCCCTCAAGCCTAATTTTAGTGTCTTTTGTCTCATTGACTCATGGTTATTTTTTATTGCGCTTTCATGTTTATTTGTCGATATTTTCTTTTGTATAACTACTTAATGATATTGAATGAATATGTGGAACTAATGCTAACTGATGCTAACTGATCATTGGAAGTCATTATCTGTTGAAGAAAATTTTATTCTAGCTTGTGCCCTAGAAATATCAACAAGACAGAGATAGAACTTGGATCGATTGTAAACCTCATTGAGCTCGGACTTCTGGTTATACCTCTTAGAATTTCAGATAGATTTGTATCATCAGTTTCAAATGACACATAGGTTAGTGAGATATCATTCCTTCTTTTGTCTTCAAGCTAGCCTCTTCCAATTGCAAGTTCTAAAGAAACCTTGACCTTGGCAACACAAAGATGATAAGGTAACTCAAATAACACAAAGATAGGTCATAGTATGATTTGGATTTCATATAAGATTCAACCCAATGCTTCAGATTCCATTGCTTTTCAACTTCTGAGCTCTAAAGCCATGTTGAAATTAGGGTGCAATATAGAATTTATTATCATGATAATTACATGTGACTGATATGTGTGTGTATGTGTGTGTGCACAAGAAAGTAAATATCACAATGCATGAAAGGACAATAGACACCAAAAGTTAGGCCACAAGCCAGCGCAAAACCCGCGAAGGAAAACCCAGCGATCCTCTCCTTATAAAATCTTTGTCAATAAGAGAAATCCAAGTTGTAGACAAACCAACCAGCTGGTCAAATGCCAAGTTAGCCCTCCACTAAACAATAGTTTCTCATAAGTTTGTCCATAAGTCCTAGTCAAGTCATAGGTTGCCCATGAAGATCACCATCTTAGAAATCATCCAAATCCGCCTCCATTCTTATTAACATTTCTCAGAAAATGCCTTATTCAGTGGCTTTATTTGCTGACCATATTGCTTGCCACAGACTTATTAATATATGCCTCAAACCATACAAATATGCCCAAAGAATGGGAACTTTTTGTCCTAGATAAGCGAACTCACTGCTGCTTATCAACGAGCCTTTTGTGCCTTAGATATCTAAACATCCTAAAAGATAGTGCGTCGTTTAAGAGATTCAATTTCTTCTTGAAATCGTCTCTCTTGGCTTCTTCACATGGCTGAAGAAAAGAACTATGCCTTGATAACTGATCAAAATTTGTTCCACAAAGATCCAAATTGGTTGTCAAATGATGGAGCAATGATGCCAATATGCAATGGTTGCCTCATCCAAAAGGGAGCTTGGCTTCTTCACATGACTGAAGAATAAAGGTCGGCCTTGATTACTGATTAGAATTTGTGCCACAATGATCTAAATTGGTTGTCAAATCGCGGAGCAATGATGCCAATATGTAATGGTTACCTAATCCAAAACGATGTCTCTAACAGTTGAGCCGACTTGTCTTTTGGAGGGTCGATTTAGGTCACCTTGGAGACTATAAATCATACTTTCAAAATTTTAATTTACTTTCCTTTAAATTTACTGATCAAAATTCGTTCCACAAAGATCTAAATTGGTTGTCAAATGGTAGAGCAATGATACCAATATGTAATGGTTGCCTCATCCGAAGAGCTTGGCTTCTTCACATGGCTGAAGAAAAAAACCATGCCTTGATTACTAATTAGAATTTGTTCCACAAAAATCCATATTGGTTGTCAAATGATGGAGAAATGATGCCAATATGTAATGGTTGCCTCATCTGAAAGGGTGTCCCTAACGGTTGAGCCAACTTGTCTTATGGAGGGTCAACTTGGTCAACTTAGAGACTAGAAATCATTCTTTAAAATAAAAAAAAAATCTTCCTTTAAAAAATCCAAATGGGACATGATAAAAATAATTTTCTCTTGACTCGCTAAATTCTTTTTTGACTCATTATAAAATTATAGACCAAACATGGTTAAAATTTCAACATAAACAAGTAAAAGCAATGGATAGCCGCTAGAACTTGATGTGGAAATTATATGCATTCAATGCATTAGATCTAACCTCACAAAACCCCCTCCTGCACACTTCACACAACTAACTATGACAAGATGTTGTCTTGTGCATAATAAATGCTAATGTAAAGAATAGGCAGTTGATACTTAATCCATATTAAACGGTCATCCCATATTTGTTAATCATGAAAATGTTTAAACTATATGATTGTTTTGTAATTATGTATACCCCCAATGAAGCCTACATATAAATAAAAGATGGGAACAATGAGAGAATAGAGAATCTCATATAATCACTTAAGAGACTTAAGATGATATTGTTGGAGATAGCTAGGGGGTGATTGGGTTGAATATCTAAATATGACATAATTGTTACGGTCACCTATTATGATACAATGAACCACTGTATAATAAAAGAACACATAATAAGACAATTGAATACACTTTCCCCCTCAAAGGTTTCATGAGTATTTAACTCATGAAATATCCCTTACATGACATGTATCTGATTATTTTTACTACTGAATAATAATCCCAATATCTAATATTAAAACACTTGTGATATTAAGCACTTGATGTTAAAGGCCCTTATAACTGCATTGTTGGCCTTTATAACTCCATAGTTTGATGGGTATTATGGTTTGTTCAGTACTAAATATCTTTAGTGTATAAAGAATGAAAATCTGCCAATTGATTCCATTTCAATGTGACCATGAGTTAAATTAATTGTGGGCACATTTTAACAAAGTGTAAAAT
>APFE030467236.1:0-22234 GCA_000404065.3 Pinus taeda | reverse complement strand
TCACATCTCATGGATTGTACTGGGTACTTTGAGGGCCATTGACATTACTGGTGGTTCCTCTCACACTTGTTAACAGTTTACATCATTGACTGGTAATCAAGTGGTTTCTCCCATGTTCGACTTCGACACATCCATTCACATGGGTAGAATAGTACTCGTTCGGAAAGTAGAAATGAAGACCTTGGATCTAGTTACCACCATCCAGGCTGCGAGGAAATTTGTTATCATTCTATAGTGGACTATTCATAAAAATATGGCTACATCCATACTGTGTCCATGTGTTCCTACTTGTGATGTAATACAAAATCATTCCTGTAACAAAGCAGCTTTTAGATAGTTCTTAGTCAGTTTTTTATCTAAGTATGGGAATGCCTACCTCAGCGATGATATGTTCACATATATATATTTTGCATTGAATGTTTTTACAGGTTCGACAGGGGTATCCACAGGAAGATCCTTGAAATGATAAAGTCCTTCACTCTTCTTAGATGATCAAAAAACCATCCTCATCTACTACAGACTTCGCACTTAAGGGGGAAATCTGTTACACAAAAAATTGTCACCATGACTTTCTACAGTTTGTGTGAGTCCTCAATACTCATACATCCCTCTTTTGCAAGTTTTAAACCTCAGCTCTTCATGTCAAGCCTTGAAAATGGGAGAAAAACCTTAAAAATATCTCAAATCCTGGTTTCCCACTTTCTCCTAGTATTGCCTGCGGTGCCGCACCTAATGGTCATGTTTCCTGCGAACCTGACCGCTCTGTATATTGAATGATGGGTGCGAACCCTTGTAAAAGTTAAAAAGGCGTGGGTTCATTCTTAAAAACGTATCTTGGGTCACTTCTAGACACTTCTAGAAGGAATATGAGGTGCTCCACCTTGGTTCATCCATTCCATAACTAAGGGAGCTAACTCCATGATATGAGGTGCCTATCCCATTGAAGGAGGAACTTATCCCTTCAATGGTGAACCTGCAACTTCCTCCATTTGCACTATAAATTCATGCATTGGGTTGGTTGTAGAAGAGGTTGAAAGCTGAAGATTCTTGAGGGTAAATGCTGCTGAAAACTATGCTTCCTTTTTGAGCTTGTGAGAGGAGAGATCACATACCTTTCATGTCATTTGGGAAGTGAGTGAGGCTTGTCAAAGTAGAGGAGACCCCTGTTGGACCTTGGAAAGGACTTGTGCAACATCAAGGCAAAGGTTGTAAAGTTCTTTTATTCATTAAGTTAATACAATCAAGTTTATTTTTCTCAATGAACTATCTCTAATGGTTTGTTTTATGAGCTCCTTGATCTTCATAATGAACATGTTTTGTTATACGCAGGTATGCTTTGACATGTGCTTGTTTGTGTATGTAGGTTATTGAACGAGAACTGCTTGAAGGTGTTGGGATAAAACTGCCTCAAACAAGCGTTGGACCGAGGTAGGGTCTTTTACACTTCTTAGTATTCATTAATGAATTGAAACATGTTTAGAGAGAAATAGGTTTGCTTGTTCTCTTTGTTGCTAGATATCATTATATACTAGGGAGATCGGTCTTGTCAGCAAGAATGATTTATACGGCCAACGGACTCCTAAATGGACTCAATGAGTTATAAACCCAGAAGCAACAATACAAGGAGTTATACCTACTCAAGATATTGAAATGATCCTGACACACCCAACTTCAAATATTGTTTTAAATTTTGAGGAAATACCCCTACTAAACATATTCTACAACCCAACACGTAAGGCTATATTAAAGAGGCAAAGGAAGAAAAGGAAAGTGGGTGCATCAACAACGCCAACTCTTGGAAGATGGAAAGACACCCCCATCGATCCATCAGAAAATCTTACAAAGCTATCACAACTTGTAGGTGCCTATGCAACTACAATAATTAGTAAGGCAACATAAGTTCGACTTTTTATTAAAGATAAAGAAGAAAGAGGTCAGCTATTAGAACAACAACTCTCTGTTGTCACAACAACAAGAAATATTATGCCAAAAAATCTCATTGATCAATCCATATTGTGAAACAAGTGATGCATTAACCAATAAAGTTGTTGATCCGATATTAGAATATGAAGAGATGAATAAGAGAATTTCAGGATTTGTTTCTTGGAAGGAATCTGAAGAAGGTAGAAGAGCCTATTTGCAAAAGATTGAGGAATCCCACAAGGATATTCTATTCACAGATTGGGACATATAGTTAAAGAAAGCAGAAAGGGCAACAACAAAAGCAGCGAGTACAACAAACAATTTAATTGAGGTTGTGATTGAAAACCTTCATAGTGCCAATATCATTAAATAATGCAGGCCAAAAGTTCTTCCAGATGTCAAACAGTTAGAGAAACAGTGGAAAGAGACCACCGAAACGCAAGTCAAGGCAATCAAACAACTGCCTAAGCTTGACTGTGAAACCTACTGGTAGTTTTTGGTGAAACCACATAGTCAATGGATGACTCTGCGTTGTCTAACAAATTCTACTCAAAAGATGGTGCCACCACTCTATGATGTTGTATTTGTGGGAAAATTAAGATCTAGAAGTGGCTAGCCACCCCAGGTGAAGCCAATGATAGTTATTTGATGAACTCAAGGACCAAATGGCTAACTAGGACCACTCAATTTGAAGAAGCTTGTCAACATTTTTAGTTCTATTTTAATTTTTATTTTACTTATTCTGAGGAATGTTGTTTGAAACCTCCTCAAATTTTTATGTAATAACCTATTTTTGATACATAATTTGTATTATTTAAACCTCTCTCATGCATTTAGAGAGGGGTCCAGAATTTTATAAAAAACACTTTGCAAAGGCTTGCATTTTTGTACTTTTGTGACTATCTTGATAAGATAATTCGAACAAGATCTTGATTTTCTTTGAGATTGAAGCATACTCTACTAAATTTTCACTTTTGTACTCTTAGAGTATATTTAGTTGAAAAGAAGCAGATCAATATTGTTGACTTCACGAGTAGAACCTCTCATATCTGGTTCTTCTATCTTTATGGTTGAGTTTTGTTTATGAATTAGTAGTAATCTTTCTTATATTGTGTTATGTATAAAATCTGAGCTACATTTTGACATTATTGCACTTTTGTAAAATGTTTCAATTGTGATTCCTTGTTGTGTATATGAGAAATTGATATATGCGATATAGTTTCCAAAATTATTTTTCCTAACTATTTAGTCAAAATAATTATCATTAAAAAATTCATCTCTCATAGCAATTGAATGATATTTATTACCTATTTCTCTAAGATATCTTTGTAGATCGCATGATTTAATTTATTCCTGGGTATACATTAAGATAAATGTTAGAATCTATAGCTGCATGTTTTTGTTGTTTAAATTAGATCATTGTTAGTTAAGTCATTTCCCATTATACCTTATATAAAACCAACATCATCATCATATCGATTCTTTTTAGGAAATTGATCCCATTATCCCCAGTCGGAGCCACCATATAAAACAAAAAAGGAGATTCTTCCAAGGTCTGGACTGGGTGGTTATCCCCCATGTTGTTGCAAAGGAATTTAGGGGATTCAACATTTTGGCACTAGAAGGAGGGCCATGACTATGAATGGCCTAGAGGACTGATCATAAATCAAAATCCCATCCTACAAGTCACTCTCCCTCTAGATATCATCCACCTTCTAGATCCCCATCTAGAACTACAATCCGAAAATCAGAATTTGAGCAAACCTCTCCTAAATCTCCTAGTGAATCTCAGAGAATACCTTCTTCACACTATAACATCGAATCCCTAGAAGTTTAGACTTTGATAGAGAAGTTAGAGAAAATCTCTATTTTAGCTTAAAAGCTTGCAAGTTCTCAGTCATCTAAAGGAATTATTACCTTTGTTTTACAACCAAGATGAATCTTGACTCGTTCTCAAAGTGAGAAGACTGGAATTCCTCCTTTTGAATTTCCCATTTCTTCTTTCTGAAAGAAAACCAAGAAATCTGAATCATAGACATTCACTAGCGAGGATTTATCCAATTCTCCACCTCAAACCCCCTCATTCCCCCCATTCATTCCAACAACTTCCATTTTAGCTACTAGTGCTAGTTCTTCCAAACTAAGAACCCAATCTCCCTCTTTTTCAACTCAAACTCCAATCATAATCTTGTCCACTCAAACCCCTTCTCTTATCTCATCTACTCAAAATCCAATGGCAGGACAACAACCATGAGTACGTCCATGGAATAATCCTGGTGTTTTAGCAATGACAACTCCTCTTCACCCTCTTCCTAAGCATCCTAAAATATGGTTTCCTAAATTTAATCCTAATGATCAACTACCAGCTGAGAAACATCTCCATAACTATATGCTAGCCATCAATTTAAATGGAGTCTATGAAGAAGACAACATAGCTGAATTATTTCCATATAGTCTTATAGGATCAGTAGGATCTTGTACTTTTCATTTCGCCCTCACCCCATAACTGGCCGGGATATGTTCGAAGAACAATTCCTAGATAAGTTTGGATATGATAGAACCACTACATTGCTCATCAATGAATTTTCCAATCTAAAGGCTAAGATGAAAGAAAAGGTCAAAGATTTCAACTCCAGATTCAACAAACTACTCAATAGAATATCAACTATGTCAACACCTAGTGTTGATATTCAAATTGAGTGGTACATATCTTCTCTTCCTTCCAATATATCCATTTTTGTATATAGAGCAAATTTGGCCACATTAGTCGAGAACATGAAGGAATCCCTATTTGTAGAGAAACACATAATTTCTCTTGAAAAGAAGACCTCTCAGGAGGACAGAAAATATAAGAAAAATTCTTTCAAATATGGCTCTAAAAAGAAAGCCCCAAAATATCCTTTTGATCTTGAAGGCCTTCAAAAAGCACTGAAAACCATGTTTAATGAAATGGTTGAAATGAAGAAACAAGTTGTTGAATACTCTTCTACCAAAAAACATTTCAGATCTTTTAGGAGGAATTGGTCTTCTAATTCTTAGCCATAAAATACCATATCTAATGCTAAGTTCAACTTAGAATAAGAGGAAGAATAAAGCACAATGACTAGTGAAGAAACTGAAGAAGAATAAGTAGTCAAACTAAATGGGATGTGGGAATTTACCCTTCCAAATGAATAAGAATAAGAAGCTTTTCACGTCAACACTAGAATCAAAGGGCCTGCTGATACGACTCAGTCAAATCAAAAGCAGAAAACTCCAACCCCTATTGCTAAGGAAAAAATAATCAGCAAAATGTCTTCTCCTAAGGTTTCACAACCAAATCCATCTTCATCAAATCTTCCATCTACATCATAGACCCCGGTAGTTACTGATACCATGGAGTATAACATTGTGGAAGATATGAAGATAACTAGGGCCAATATTTCACTACATGAACCTAGAAAACTAAACCAACAACAAAACATACTACTCAACGAACTAAATGCAATTCCTACTTTGCCCCTACATGTTATTGTTGTATCTCAAATTGATAAAGGCATGGGTAAACCCCCACTTCTTCAAACAAATTCGACCCTACAAATGTTATCCTAATCGGTGACAGATCTCTCTCACACATGCCTCCTTTCCTCTTAACCTATGAAATTTTCAATAGGAACCTTCATAATTGTTTGATTGACTCAAGAGCCTCTTCTAATATAATGCCAACAATAGTGTGTGCTAAGTTAAACGTCACTCCTCCAAAGTCTAATGTTCGCATAGTACAACATGACAAAACCAAGATAGAGGTCTTAAGGGAAATAAATTAGGTTAGCATTTGATTTTCCACAAATCCAAAAGTCTTCAAATAACTGATATATTGGTCGCTGATATTCCTAAATTCTATGGTCTAATTCTAAGCAGATACTGGTCCAAGAAACTCCATGGATATTTTGCTACAGACTAGTCTCACATGTGGCTACCCTACAATGGAAAGCCAAATCAAATTTGAGTTGACCAAGAGAAACACCTGAAACATATAGTGACTGATTTTGAAGGTGATAATGAGCCACTGGCATTCAATAATAGCATTAATGGGAATTATTTGGCTGAGTCATTTTTAGGAAACTTTAAAGCACATGAGTCTCCTTTTTCCTATAATTTTGTCATCTCACATGTTGAAAATTTCTCACAGACAGATGCTTCCAAATGTAAAAAAATTGTAAATAAGCTCGTAGTTAACACATTATTTTGGACTTTATACTTTGATGGTTCCAAATCTAACGTTGGTGCAGGAGTTGGTTGCATCTTAATCAACCTAGAAGGAGAAAAAACCATCTTAGCTTGTAGATTAGAATTCAAATGCAGAAATAATACCGCAATGTACGAAGCATTAGTTCAAGGATTATATAAAGAAATTGGCCTCGACATCAAATATCTACAGGTTTTTGGAGACCTAGAAATTGTCATGAAACGGGTAAGAAATACTATGCACTGCCTTTCTGGACATCTTAAGCTTTATCAATCATTAGTCCAGGATATTACATCACATGCTTTGGCATTTAATATTTCTCTTCTATGAAGAACGCAAAATGCCAGTGCCGATCTGTTAGCTAATGTTGTATCAAAACTCATACCATCTGAGGATTGTAGTCCTGATTATACAATTTCAATAATTGGTGAGTCTTCAATGATGATTATGATATTGTAAATTTTCTAACATGAGAGGGATCATACGATGACCAAATCATAGATGAAAATGAGCACGTCCTTTAGTTAAAGCAGAACGATGATGAAAATCCAATACCCAAATCTGTGGTCAAATTAGAAGATATTTATGATCTCAACGACAAATTTAAGAAGGTAAATAATGCCAAAATCCAAAGTTCAACCTTGATATTTGAATTAGTGAACCTTGGAAGTGATGACAAGCCTCAGAACATTAATCTAGGTCTCAGTCTATTCTCTGATGAAAGATCATCATTCATTCAATTGTTAAAGAAATACAAAGGTATCTTTGCCTGGGACTATTCTCATCTCAAAACTTATGATACTTATATCATATAGCACACCATTCCTATGATATCTAATGATAAAATAGTGCAATAGAAACTAAGGAAAATTCACTCGAACCTCAAACGTCAAATCAAATCGGAGCTTAATAAACTCCTTAAGGCCATAATAATATTTCTTGTTAGGCAGTCGAAATGGGTGTCCAATTTAATGCATGTTAGAAAAAAGAATGGTGACATTCATATATGTATATATTTCAAAAATTTAAATAAAGCATGTCAGAAAGACAACTTTCCACTGCCAATCATGGAACAAGTGATGCAGTCAGTCACTGGTTTTGAGCTCATGTCATTTCTTGATCGATTTTCGGGATATAACCAAATATTGGTCCATCCTTATCAAAAAATGCCTTTTGGTTTGATTAATGCAGGTGCCACATTTCAAAGAGCTATGGATATAGCTTTTAAAGGACTCATTAAAAAATTAGTTGTTATTTACCGGGATGATATCACTATCTCTTCCAGGAAGAGAAGAATCCATTTAAATGACCTTAAGAAGATATTTGAATGATGTAAGAAATATGGGATCTCGCTCAATCCAAAGAAGTCTTATTTTGCCTTAAGTGAAGTTAAGCTTTTAGGATTTGTCGTATCAAAGAAGGGTATTTATATTGATCCAAAAAGGATTAAGGAAATTTGAGGAAGTCCCCTTACCCCATAATAAGAAATCAACGCAGTCTTTCTTTGGTCAAATAAATTTTGTAAAAATATTTGTTCTTGATTTTTCACAAATATTTTTACCTTTACAATCTATGACTAAAAAAATTCAGTTTTTAAGTGGGGTCACAATGAAAAAGAAGAATTTGATCTAATCAAACAAGCTATTATCAACGCTCCCTCCTTGACAACTCCCAATTTTTCTAATCATTTTTTTTACACACATTTGCATCAGAAACATCATATGTTGTTGTTTTGACATAGCTCAACGATCAAAAGATTGAAGCACCAATCTCGTTTTTTTAGTTCAAATCTGCAAGGTGCCGAATTAAATTACTTTGTTGTGGAAAAACATGCCTTCGTTGTTTTTTATTCAATAAAGCATTTCAGACCATTTCTCCTTAAACTTGCACCAAAATCATAGTTCCATTCCCAATAGTAATGCAATTACTGGTGCAAAGGGAAGTAGGAGAAAAAAGGGCCAACTAGGTAACTGCACTACAAGAATACGATGTCGAAATTAGACTAGATAAAATTGTTAGAGGTCAATGTTTTTGCAGAATGTTAGCTGGAGCATCCAAACTACTAGTAGAAGAAGATTCAGGTGATGATATACAAATATCAGAGGTAAGCCTCAACAATATTGAATCTCAATATGTTGATATCATCTTTTATTTAAAAAATGGATATGCCCCTATGCAGTTCAATTACAAAAGAAAAAGGGCTTTGAGATTAAAAGCAAAGCAATACAAAATTGTCAATGAGGCTTTATTTTGAAGAAATTATGACTCGGTTTTGCTATGGTGCCTTGAAAAATTTGAGGCAGAAAAGGTTTTGTAGAAATTCAATGATGGCCTAGATAGTGGACATTTTGGAGGAGACACAACATCACATTAAATCGTGTATGTTGGTTATTACTGGCCAACGTTGTTCAAATATGTACACGAATACATTCAAAGATGCACACAAATACGCAAGGAAGTGAAAAACTTGTGAAAATGTTGCTGGAAGACAAAGAAAACCTCCATTGCCATTACAACCAGTCAACATTGAACAACCATTTGAGCAATGGGGACTGAACATAATAGATGAGATCACTCCTCACTCTTCAAAGCAACATAGATACATCCTTACAACAACTGGTTACTTTACTAAATGGGTGGAAGCAATTCCACTAAAGGTAGACAATTCTTAGAACATCATCGAATTTATTGATCAATTTATCATTACCAGATTTGGCTTACCAGCTGCCCTGATGTTTGACAATGCATCTTACGTCAAAGGCAATAGCATGAAAAAATTCACTCTCAAAAGACATTTCAAACATAAGTATTATGCTAACTATTATCCTTAAGGAAATGGTTCAGCATAATCAACCAATAAAAATCTCATTAGGATCATTAAACGAACTATTGATCAAAGTTAAAGAAAATGGCATAAATCCTTAACAATTTCTCTATCAAAAGATCGGATAACACATAAGGCCTCAACAGGCACTTCTCCATTTAATTTGGTCTATGGGAAAGAAGATGTTCTTCCTACAAATATAGTTAATCCCTCCCTAGCCCTAGTTAAATTTATTGAAGAAACTCCTTCTTCTTTGCAATTAAGGAAATCACAAATCCTCAAACTCGAAGAAGAAAGAGAGAAAGCCAAAAGCATACATGCCCATCATCGGCAGTTAGTTAAATCTTCCTTTGATGCAAATTTTGTAAGCAAAAAATCATTTCAACTTGGAGACCTTGTATTGAAGTGGGATAAAGCACACGAGGAAAAAGGTAAGCAGACCAGATTCCAAAGAATGTGGTTTGGACCATTTCAGATTACAAAACAAATCAGCCCATCAACGTTTCTATTGCAATATTTATTAGGCAAGAGAGATTCTCTTCCTGTGAATGGGCAAATTTTGAAAAAGTATTTTTCATAGGAGACAACCTCTTCTATCCCCTATACATTATCACCTTTACTTTTCCTAGGAAAATAAAAGTTAAATAGTATTTACTTTTGGCCTTACAATAAAAAATATCTTGAGATATATATATTTTTTTTCACTTTTATAAGTGGAGATTGTTAAGGAAATAATTATAACACTTGAAAATTAGTTAGGTTCTATCTCTATGATTTTTTTTGTTTCTGCCAAAATTATTTATTCTTTGAGAAACCTCCAACTTTATAAGAAACGTTTTTCCTATTTTTAGAGTGTAATTCTAAAATATACTAAAAACTTAAAAGAGAAGAGGTCTCATCAAGAGACTGCTTACCATTTTCATAGGGAAATAATAGACTGACATTACCAATACTGCATACCAAAACAGGGTAATGGCTTGAGATTATTTTAATTAAAAGACAAGGGGCCTCATCACGAGCCAACTTATTCAGTTGAATTACACTTGGTGAATGGTGTTGTCACTATTTGGCCACAAAACCAAGACACTGACTTTTAAGTAATAGAAAGAAACATTTTGCAAAAAAAAAAAAAAAATGTTTAAAAAAGAAAAAGGAGAATAAGTATATGATTTTGAATTTATCTCTAAAAAGTGCACTCTTATCTGGATGGGACACTAAAACATTGTTGGTTAAAAGGTGACCCTATCGAGGCTATGGACACCTATTGGCAACAGAGGCTCTACCTGTGACAAATGAGTACATCTAAAAGTTGATATGCAAAATTCCCCTACTTTATCTTTAAACTAAGTAAAGACTGATATAGACAAAGGAATTTTCATTTTTAATAAGATATCAAATGAATTGTAATTAGGTGAGTTTGTTTTTTTATTCAGAGAAATGTTAATTATCTGAAATTTCATATAATTCTTATTTCTTGAACTATCTCTATTTTGAAAGTTTTAGAAATTTCAAAATTATCAGAGATAATTAGTTCTTCCAGTGAATCGCCAATGGTTGTACTGTTTAACAACCCCCCCATTTATTATATAAATAGTTAGTATTGTATTAATAAATGGGGACCCTTCAAAAAAATTTCAAAAAACTTTGCAATAAAAGCTTTCCTTTTGAAACCATTTAGAATAAAACTTAGACAAACTTAAGCTATTAAGCCAAGACAATTTATGACTAGGCATTCTCGCTTTATCACAAATTGCATGATCAAAAGTAACAAAGATTAGTCGTGAATCAGAGGCCGTGAAAAGCGATAAAAGGCCCCCCTTAAAAGGCCGAAGGAAACATTGAACTTTATAAAACTTAAGGCTTAAGATATTCCTTATAAAATAAAATATTTATTGCAGTCGCATTGTAGCTTTTACAATGGCGCAAACATGCAAACCATAAGAAACTATAAATTGCGATGTGGGCCTAACCCGATAGAATAATAAAACTGTTATAAACTTCAATTGGGTCCAACATATCGTGAATATCTGTTTCAATGGAATAATCCTCTGCATAAAGGAAAAACGCTTGAAAAAGTAAAAGGTATGTTGCTCATCACAAATCACAAAATACCAAAGCAACTTTAAATTGGTCTATCCACGATCACCGATATTGCGATTTTCAATTTGCGATATTGTGATTTTGAGATTCATCGCAATTGCATGATAGGTATCGCACATAACACACACCAATTTCAAATATAATATAGAAACTTGCGATGCGATGTTTTGATGAGTCATAAAGAAAAGCACATGTAGGCCTTAATGAGTAATTAATGAATTTTAATTGCATTTACTCATTGAATGACTCGAGAATATTTATATCTTTTTACCCGTATTTGAAAGAAAAGATTCATCCTTATGTTATTTTAGAATTTAGTGTGTTATTATGTTTTCGCTTTCATTACCATTCAGTTTTTTATCCTATTTTCTCCATCGCCCAATTTTCAAGAAAATTATGAAGAAGACAGTGCTCAGAAAAATGGTTAAGAAAGGAAAGAAGACTGCAAAGGCTACTGCGTCTAAGGATTCATACATGCTTCCACTCTTCTCTGATACTACATGAAATAAGGATGGCGGGACTACATCATGGGAGGCGATGTATAATTTACTAGAGGAAGAAAACCCAAAGGTCTTGGAAACCAAAGCAACAACAAATGCCGAGGACTCATTCGAGGTTTCTTATTTTGAAGTAGCATGTTCTATCCTGCACAAAATAGCTACAACCCTAAAATCCTTCCATAAAATGATGGTAAAATGGATCATTGACAATGTGGATATTTCAGATATAACTTTCAAGAATTCCAAGCATGAAGTCATGGGTCATTTAAACCAGACAATTTATGCCGAATGTACCATCTGTCGGAACCATAGAAGCTCTATGATAATTCCTTTATTGAGCATTGTGCAAAAGAAAATGAAGACGCGATGGATGTCATGCAAAATTAGAGGTCTGGCTCCAACAAGTTCAGGCGGGAGAAAACTGGTATGTACCCAATTGCATCTCTATCAGCCTCGCATAATTTTATAGTCGCAATGTTGTGCAGGCTATTTGAAAGGCTGACACTACCAAGTTTTTGATTGAATGGGTTCCATTGATTGATGCAATTGTTAATGCTACAATTATGAATTGGAGCATATTTTGTCAGAAAATTTGGCTATGTCCATTAGAGAGTACATACACAATAGAATTATCTCCTCTTGGGTTATCCCTCCTTTTTACATGAGTGCATATGTTATGGATGCTATATGTTTTTGTTGACATTTTCCAAATATGGGCTAGAAATGGACTCTATAAGACCATACTCTTATCCATATTTATCATAATATTTTTAGGGAATCACAATTTAGCTACCACTTTTATAAAATATGTCATGGCATTATGTTCCCAATTTACCAAATCATTTTTGATAAGAAATCCACCAGGCTATCAGAATAAGCTAAAACGTACATCTTTCTGGTGGAAATATGGTTTAGCAAGGAACCATTTACTTATATCAGAGTTTTTGGGAGTGTTACAGCTCCGCATGTTCTTCCATTTTATGTTGCTAATAAATTATTGGCAAGAGATATTTCTTATCAAATAGTGGGGGATGGTATTACCAAAACCCTCAAATAACCGAAGAAATCCATATGCCCGACCTTCTCGGTGAAATGTGGGTCTTTCACATTACATGATTTTGGGCATGCGACAAAAGAGATACAAAACATCACATCCATGAATCTGTGTAATGTGCTAGGTAGATAGTATGAACCTAACAAGGTCACCCAAAAATTCACTACTATGGTCAAAATCAGATAATTTATTCATGAGAACGATGAGTTTGATGACCTCTTTGAGGTAGATCAGACATTTTTACAGGTCTTACATTTAGCATCAATAAAATAAGCCTAGTGGAACTCAACTGCTTCCACATATACAGGAAAAAGGACTAACAAAGGTCCCTTTGGACCTATTGCAGGTTGAACAAATAAGAGAACCCACTCCGAGCATAAGCCTGGAGAAATTTTCGAGCATAATTTTGATGAAGAATCTCAAGAGAAGTTAATTCAAGGTTCAAAAGACTTTGAACACCAATCTAAGAATAAGGAAGAAATCCCTGAGAAAGATCCTAAGAAGGGAACAGAGGAAATTGATGAAGCAACAATCAAAAAGGCCTCAGTTGAGGAACACATGGAGATCGACTCCACATAGGTTCAAAGAGAAAAGATCAAATTCATTGACCTGGATAAATAATGGGATAAATTTAATAAAAATCTCCAACTATTGTAGACAGAGACAAGTCTTGAAGGAACATCTGGATTTCAAACTTTTGAATGGACATAGCACGTTATAAACCTAGAAAAAACAATACGAGTTATAACTACTCAAGATATTAAAATCATCCTGGCACATCCAACTTCAGAGATTGTTTTAAAGGTTGAGGAAATACCCCACCAGACATATTCTACGGCCCAACACATAAGGCTATAGTAAAGAGGCAAAGGAAGAAAAGGAAATTGGATGCATTAAAAATAGCAACTCTTTGAAGTGAATCAATGGAGCTAGTATGGAAAGACACCCCCACCAATCCATCAGAAAATATTACATATCTATCGCAATTTGTAGGCTCCTATGCAACTACAACAATTGATAAGGCAACACAAGTTTGGACTTTTCTTAAAGAAAAAGAAGAAAGAGTTCAAATGTTAGAACAACTCTCTGTTGTCATAGTAACAAGAAATATTCTGCCAAGAACTCTCATTGATCAAGCCATATTGTGAAACAAGCGATGCATTAACCAATCAAGTGGTTAATCAGAGATGAGAATATGAAGAGATCAATAAGAGAATTTTAGAATGTATTTCTTGGCAGGAATGTGAAGAAGGTAGTAAATCTGATCTGCCAAAGATCGAGGAAGTCCACAAGGATATTTTATTCATAGATTGGGACATATAGTTAAAGCAAGAAGAAAGGGAAACAACAAGAGAAGCTAGTACAACAAACAATATAATTGAGGTTGTGATTGAAAACCTTCATAGGGCCAATATCATTGAAGAATGCAGGCAAGAAGTTCTCCCAGACATCAAATAGTTAGAGAAACAGTGGAAAGAGACTGCTGAAATGCAATTCAAGGCAATCAAACAATTGTCTAAGCTTGACAGGGAAACCTATTGGCAGTTTCTGGTGAAACCACACAGTCAAATGGATGACTCTGCATTGTCTAACAAATTCTACTCAAAATATGGTGCCACCACTCTCTGGTGATGTATTTGTGGGACAATTAAGATCTAGAATTGGCCATCCACCCCAAGTGAAGCCAATGATACATATATGTGAACTCAAGGACCGAAGAGCTGACTAGGACCATTCAATTTGAAGAAGCTTGTCATCATTTTTATTTCTATTTTAGTTTTTATTTTACTTATTCTGAGGAAGGTTGTTTGAAACCTCCTTAGCTTTTTATGTAATAATCTATTTTTGATACATAATTTGTATTATTTAAACCTCTCTCATGCATTTAGAGAGGGGTCCAAAATTTTATAAAAAACACTTTGCAACGGCTTGCATTTTTGTACTTTTCTGATTGTCTTGATAAGATAATTGGAACAAGTTCTTGATTTCCTTCAAGATTGAAGCATACTCTATTGAATTTTCACTTGTGTGATATTAGAGTATATTTAGTTGAAAACAAGCTGATCAATATTTCTGACTTCATGAATAGAACCTCTCATATCTAGTACTTCTATCTATATGGTTGAGTTTTGTTTATGAATTAGCAGTAATATTTCTTATATTGTGTTATGTATGAAATCTAAGCTAAAGTTTGACATTATTTCACTTTTGTAAAATGTTTCAGCTGTGATTCCTTATTTAGTATATAAGGAATTGATATATACGATATAGTTTCCAAAATTATTTTTCCTAACTATTTAGTCAAAATAATTATCATTAACTAATTCATATTTTATAGCAATTGAATGATCTTTATTATCTATTTCTCTAAGATATCTTTGTAGATCACATGATTTAAGTTGTTCTCGGGTATACATTAAGATATATGTTAGAATAGATAGTTGCATGTGTTTGTTGTTTAAATTGGATCATTTTTAGTTAATTCATTTCCCATTATACCTTATATCAAATCAACATCATCATCATATCAATTCTTGCTAGGAAAATGGTCCCGTTATCCCCAGTTGGAGCCACCATACCAAATGGAAAAGGAGCTGCTTCCAAGGTCCGGACCCGGTGGTTATCCCCATGTTGTTGCAATGAAATTCTGGGGTTTAATAGGTACAAATTAGTATCATACCAAAGGTTCAACGCTAGACCTTTCGAGATAAAAATTGAAGCTCTGATACAAAGTAGTATCAGAGATTTGGTTCAAGTATTGATCTTGGAGGGCCAAAGGTGCACCACAAAGATAAAATTGAAGCTCTGATACAGAGTAGTGTCAAAGCTTTTGTTCAAGGACTAGCTAAAGTAAATTGATTTGTTATATGAATGCCAATTTAAACCAGTAGTTGATGTACTTAGTAACTTTGACGAACTACCTATATGTTATGTCTTTCCTAGAATATGCAACTAACATGGGTTTCGGTTTTATGAACAACTTTAGATAAACATGCTTAGTGTTGACATACCAAGGTTGTGGTTAACATGGTTATATTTTATTTTATTAACACTTGCATGTGTGACAAAAACTAAGAAGATTGACATGAAGTTTAATGCAACAAGATAAACATGCAAGATTAACATGTAGGATGTTGAATACATTCCCTCAAACAACCCAACAAGATTCCAAAAGTTTATGGCTAAGTGATGCAACCAGGGCTATGAAGGGAGATCTCTTAACTTATGTCCTGCTAGTTTTAATATGTTGCTTTAATATTTTGAGAAGTTCTCATATGTTGAAGAATGATAGAAAATGCATGATAAAGTGCAACAAATGAAATAGCTCAAAGATGCATGTCTAGTGACTAGAGGTGAAATAATGATATGATAAATATATGCTAGGTGCATATAGTAATGGATATGCATGCATAAGGAATTATAGTAATCATTATAATAACATGATTCAGATGACTAATAGCGGTTAATGGTGGACATGTAACCAGGAACAAGTTAACAACATGATTGGGGAAACAATGAAGATATGCACATTGTCTTCTAAAGTTAAGACTATTGAAGACAAGGTGTTAATGAGAGAATGGTACAAGTGGCATCTACACAAGTCAATAGGCATGGTGCAATAGTTTTGTGAGCGCACTTCTCCTTTGGTTTCCTTGTAGAAGGCTAAAACCTAGAAGGAGGAGTCTAGGGACATGTGTTGTTTTCTAATATTGGTTGTGTGTCATACTTGGCTCTTGGTAACCCAATGTCCTTATGGATTCATGAACCAACATGAGAATGAACCACTGATGAACAAAACAGGAGTAGCAAATCCTATGGATTAAATAGAATAAGAGGTTTGTTTCCAATTTGTGGTTTACTCCATATAATTATTATAAGAATGATTGATTATGACTCTTAAATTTTATACACACTTAAAGCATTGTTTGAATGTCTGATTAAGTGCATGATATGAGTATATGCTTGTGAGATTTCATGAAGGAATGATCATGTTCTAATAAATTTTTTTTGATATGATGTATGTTGAGACAACCGATATATGTAGGAGTGCAAAGGGGAAGGGACCCCATGGCTATTACAAGGACGAAATTTGGGTTGCAAACCTACTAAAAATTTGAGAAAAAATATTTTCTTGTTTAATAAAATTTCTATGCTTAATCATGTGATTTCTACCCTTGATGAAATCCCTAATGAGCTTTGAAGTCTACCTTACAAAATCGCATTAGAGGGAAGAGGTGGATAAAGGATCAGTTAAGGAGGACTTAATTGGGTCCATGTGAACTAGAAGGAAAACGAAGTCATAATTGAGAAAGTGGATTAGGAAGGGAGTTCCTTAACCAAAACTCTTTCTTGGCTAATAAATTTTATTTTTGAAATAACATGAATGTGTGCATGGTAAGCAAATAGAAACTAGTGCTTGTTATTTTTTGGGTAATAAAATGAGGATACTTAATGGATTCCATGTCACACAGAATATTCAAATGGAAAGTTTGCAAGAATGATCTCTTGGTGTTAGATACCACATGAAATAAATAAGTGTACTTCCGCTTATGCTTATGATTATCAGATTTGTTGTGTGAATAATTGAAAGCAACAAAGGTTGGAAATTAATTCTAGAAGTAACAATGCATAGATAACATGGAATATGTGCAAATATTACACATGCTTGTCAAAATGAATATGCAAATGTTTGGGTATATGAATGAAGACATTGTTTAAATATGTAAACTTGATACCTAATGTAAATTTCCTTTATGAAATTTCATGGAAACTTGTAAGAAAATGAATTTATAGAGTTGTGACTAATATGTGAGGTTGAGATAATTTCAGGGACTGCTGAATATTGCAACATCGAGCATGCTAAAATCCAACAGAACTTCTTGAAAATACTTCAGCTAAGAGTTCTTGTGATGGTAGCCAAGTAAGTAAGGAAAGTAGAAAGAAAAGGTAATCAGGTAAAGGAAAGGAATTTGGTAAGAATTTCTTTAAGCTAAACTTGCTATCTTTTGTTTCAAGATTAATGCATGTATTGCATGAATGCCCAAGAAAGGGTATGGTTAAGGTTGGAATCCTTCGGCGTGAAGATACTTCTAGGACTTTTGTAATGATTGCAAACAAAATGAGAGCTAAATTTCTCATGAATTTAAAGATATGAATCTCTCAATTTTGACCCTTTAGGTTGTTGCAATAAATATTTGATGGAATTTTGAAATTCTTAGAATGATTATGAAGAAAGTATACAATCAAAATGATAGTTTCATTTCAATCTATTTGAAATAATTTGGAAGTGATAGAATTATTATGAGAGTAATAATTTTAAGATCACTTCAGGAGATCTTGCGAATTTTTGCAATGAAAAAATTGTATGTATGAGAACTTACAACATTTTGGTTGAATTAAAGTTTAGATTATAACAAGAGTGTTGGAATGGGGCGTGAGATAGAAACCACCATGATAGAATATCACCAGCTACAAGGGAGCCCAATATCATGACTAAAAATGTCATGTTTACATGATCTAGCTTCTGAAGGAATCAAATTTGGGCCATTAAAATTTCTTATTTGATTTTTTTTTATTATATCTTATGAGAATTGTATGTTTCAGATACAGGTAAGATGATGATCACCCAAGAAGGATATATGATGATAAATGCAAAGTGATATAATAGTAGCATAGAGGAAATGTGGTGAAGCTAAACATCCTTGGGACTAGGCCATTATGGTAACATTGGAACCCTGTGATATGAATTGATTGTCATAAGTTATGTTATGACAAATGTGTTGTGTTATTAGAGAAACCTAGAGGGATTCCTTGGTTGTAAGACTCCATCATTCTTGAGACACTTCCTTTGTGAGGAAGCCTTGCTAAGGAATGGATCGTCTAAGGGACTAAGGAAGTAGAGAAGGGGATGTTTGAACTTGGAAGGTGTGTGACTGCAAGGATGTTATGAAACCAACTCAAAAAAATATAGAAAAGAAAGATCAATCCCTTAGAAATCAACCTCTTTGAGGGGGAAACCTCCTTTACATTACACAAAATGAACAATTATTTGATGCTACAAATGACAAAACCTCCTTTCTATATTTAGGAGTTTAAGGGGTCACAATATGATCAAATTCAACATAACAATAAAAATATAAGGGCACAGCAATAACAATACTAGGCTTCTATAGAGCACAATAATAACAATATGGGGACAATAAGGGCACAACAATAATAATAAGGGATACAATGACAATAGCAATGGGGGAATCACTAGTATTATAGGGACCTAACATGCCCCTCTCCTTCAAAAAAATGTTGTCCTCAATGCTTGAGTAGTTCTAGATGCTTCTGTAGAAAATTCTCATCCTCCCATGTGGAATATTCTGTAGGTAAGTTCTTTCACTTGACAAGATACTCTGAAATTGATCAATTTCGTAGCTATCGAGTTCTTGTTTCTGTGACTGCTTCAGGTTCCAATATGATTTTTCCTTCCTATTCAAGTTCTATAAATATTGTTTGAACTGGGAGCTTGTCACCAATAACCTTCTTTAAGCATGAAACATGGAAAACTGGGTGCACTCGAGAAGTTGCAGGAATCTCCAATTTGTATGCCATAGTACCAATCTTTTTCAACACCTTGTATGGACCATACTACATTGGTGATAATTTATTATCTTTCTTACCTTGCTTTAGGGTCATTTGTTTATATGGTTGTAGCTGTAGAAATAGCCAGTCACCTATATCAAAACTTCTTCTCGTTGTGATGTTGATCTGCGTGTTGTTTCATTCTATTATGTGCCAAAGTTAGGTTATCTTTTAAGAGTTGGAGAACTTGTTGTCAATGCTTGATATGATCTTCCACTACTTGAACCTTATATTTTTCTCTTAAATATGATGTGATGGATGGTGGGTGATATTCATAAAGGGCCATATATGGGGTCATTTTTGTTGCAGTATGGAAGGAAGTGTTCTACCACCCTTTAGCCAAGGGAAACCATTTGACCCATTGTGTTTGTTTATTAGATACAAAGCAACGAAGATATCCTTCCCAACATTTTTTTACTATATCAGTTTTCTCATCAAATTGAGGATGATAAGATGAGCTATGATCTAACTAAATACGAAGACAAGAAAATAATTATGTCCAAAATTTTCCAGTGAAAATGAGATCTCTGTTGCTTACAATAATCTTTGGGTTTCCATGTAGCTTTTGAATTGTTTCCATAAATGCAGTAGAAACTGTACTAGCTATAAATGGATGAGATAATGCACAAAAGTATGCATACTTGGTAAGTCTATCAACTACCACCATGATGAGACTATTTCCTTCAAACTTGGGTAAACCTGTGATGAAATCCATTGAAACCTCCTCCCAACATTGACTTGGAATGGATAAAAGTTGTAATAGACTCAGGGTCTTAATTATTTAAACTTTATTTTGTTGGCAAACCAAACATTCTGCCACAAAATTTTGAATATAAGATTTAAGGCCATCCCAAATAAACTCCTTCTTAACCCTGTGGTAAGTTTTTAAAAATACGAGTGCCCTCCTAAGGGAGAGGCATACAATTGCATGAGAGTCTTTTATTTGAGTTGGGAATTATTACATAGGTATAAGTGATATATTGGCATTATGGCACAGGTTTGGGGCTATGGCACAGGTGTTGTCCTTGATGGCAACTAACTCTGGTGACAGATCACAGTTCAGGCACTCAGAAAGAATAAAAAGATATATAGCAGGTTCACCTTGACGAAGCCGCGTATACGCACCGGTTAGACGTTCCAAAGTCACGTATGTGTATACATGCACTTTCACGCAAGAAAAAGTGCGTAGATGTTTGAGAACTTATTTTTGGTCCGTGGTATTTAGTCCTTGGTATTTGGACCTATGGTTTTTGGGCCATGGTATCTCGTCAAAAGTGTTGATCCCAAGTATTGAGTCCATGGTATTGATTTGTTATGGTTTAGGACCGTGGTATTGTGAAAGGCCTATGACTATAAAAGAGGAAGGAGATCATTTGGCAAAGGATAATCTGAATGAATTGAATATCTGATAAAGTGCTAGATCTGGAATACTGGGGATTGGGTTATGGTGCAAATCTGGATCTGAATGAAGGAGGAACCTGAGTGCAAGGAGAAGGATAAGTTCTATTGAAGGGTCAAAATCTTAAGGCTTGAATAATAGTATCTTTGAATGATTTTGATCTGTTATATGTGGCACATGCTTGATCTATAAATCTGGTAATCTGGGTTAACTAATGTATGAATGATTGGAAGAGTGAATTATCCTTTATAGATCTGTACGCAGGTTCAGTGAAGCGAAGGCGCGTATACACGTTGGTTCTGTGACTAAAAACAGCGTATACGCAGGTTGGTCCAAGCGTATGCATGCAGGTTTCTGGTTATTAAAGTAGCGTACGTCTCTTAAATTTGGTGTGTGGTTACTATTACTGTGTTCTGGGTACAACTGTCAGAGAAGTGTCTATTTGATTTAGTGTTAATTAGTGAAAAGGAGATTGTTTGATATAGAAATTCTTGATGATTGATTGATGTTCATGGGTCTAGTCTGAAAATTTATGAAACGTGGTCCTTGGAAGCAAAGAGAAGGTTGTAGCCTTCTGCAGGTAGTAGCCTACGTACTAGTATCCCAGCTAGTACAAGAGCTAAGCGGGTTGTAGCTCCCTTCCAAGAAAAGCTGGAGAACGAGAGAGGGTTGTAGCTCTCTGTAGGTAGCAGCATGCGTATTGGTAAAGGACTGCACCAGTAGAGAAACATTGTAAAAAGAAGTTTCTAAATAAAGGAAGATAGAGGTGAATTGCAGCAGGTGGTTTTCGCCCACATTGGGTTTCCACCTTATATCTTGTGTTCTTGTGTGTGATTGTCTTCTACTCTGTTTCACTATTTCTGGTTAATGTTTATTTGATTCTGATACATAGATTAATGATCAACATATGTAAGATAAATTAAATTATAAGTCTAGTTTCCTTATCTGTAGTTGTGTATATACGCGGTTTTCACTAACTTAAGTAGCGTATATGATCTGGGTTTGAAAAAGAAAATAATTGACTTGATAATACTGATTCATCCCCCCCCTCTCAATATTATTTCCAAAAATTGGTATCAGAGCAGGTCCTTCGGAAGAAGCTTGATCGCTTGAAGGAAGATCTATAATCATGAGCAACTATGAGAGAGAAGCATCAATGAGGCCACCAATTTTTGATGGGACCAACTTTTTCTATTGGAAGGTAAGAGTTACAACCTATCTTCAATTTCTTGGTACAGAAGTCTGGGATATCATAGATACAGGGTACACTTTTCCATCAGCAACTCCTATAGATCCGGCTAAGAAGAAGCAGTTTGAAACAAATGAAAAGGCTGTCAATACTCTATTAGGATGTCTATCTCAATCAGAATTTGTCAAGGTTATGCAGTATAAAACTAAAAAATAAATATGGGACAAGATCGTTCTGAGCTACGAAGGAGATGAACAGGTAAAACGAGCAAAACTTCAAACCCTCAGAATTCAGTATGAAAATCTCAGAATGTACAATGATGAAAGTGTGGCTAACTATTTCCTACGCATAGATGAGATTGTTAATTGTATGAAAAATTTGGGTGAA
>APFE030467226.1:0-14741 GCA_000404065.3 Pinus taeda | reverse complement strand
AACATGGGTCCATGGACCGATGTTGCCCTTCCCAAAGTGGTAGTTCTCGGATAGATCTTTCTAACGAGCTATCATACCCGTCAAACAGAGATCGTATGCCAAAGTTATGACCCCGGGAAATTGATGTACCAATTTACCCAAAACGGGGCCCACAATTTGGCGTTTCATCTTCTAGGGTTAGGTTTTGGAATGTGAAGGGTTTTCCATTGTTTCTCAACAATAAATAGGCCTTCGAGCCTCATTGTAACACAGTTCGGAACAGTTCAGAGGCATGTAGCCACCACATCTCTTCTCAGAGATAAGCTACCATCGCCCTAGCTGGTTTATTTCCATTTCTGGCTGTAAGCATATTTCGGTATTTTCCATTAATGAAATGAAGAATTATTTCCGCTGCATCTCTTTGTTTTATGGTTATCGCATCTCTGTATTTATGGTTATCTTTGTAATCTATTGCGTTCCTATTTAAATCCGGATCAAGCCCCCTCCTAATCCTCACCATAACATCGATAAAGAGGGGGTGGTTTGCTATACTCACCCAAGATCCAAGGTGTCATTATGGAAATGGGGTCTAAAAATTGCAATCTCTTCAAATTACTCAAAACCATAGTTTAACATCACCATTGTTTTTTCCTCGTCAAGATGATTCTGGTGATATAAAATTTTACTTCAATGCGACCTCTGGATCAAAAGATGTGACCATTCAAAAAGGCCAAATCATCAACCTAGCCAAGTGGCAACCGCATGGCTATACCCACCTAGCTAGCCTCTCGGCACCATGAGGCATTGCTTATTTGTTGTTGACTCGCTCATGGGTTTGGGTTTCGCAACCCTATTCCATCCATTAAAATGCAAATCATATGCATTTATGTACACATACACACACATATATAAAGAGAGATATTACTGACCACATGACAGGTTGTTATCTACCGCCAATCTTCCCTTAACCCGGGCTTTGTTACCCAATCCATTGCAATTTCATGCTTAAAATTTGTGTCAGGGTTGACCCTCCATGCTGACCCGCCTGTGGGTTTGCACATACTCCATGCTCTAATGAACAGCTTATCGAGCTCGTAGTATACCACTACAGGCCATGCTAGTGTCATGTCACTCCCCTCAACTTGTGTCTTGCTTACACTCAGTCTTAAAATTACTTAAGACCTTAGTTTAACATCACCATTGTTTTCGTCTCATGAAAATGATTCTGGTGATATAAATTTTACTTAAATTCGACCTTCGGATCAAAAGATGTGACCATTCGGATTTCTAATGCATCAGAAAAGGCCACATCATCAACCTAGCCAAGTGGAAACCACATGGCTATACCCACCTAGCTAGACTCTCGACAGCATCGGGAAATTTTTTATTACTTGTTGACTCATACATGGGTTTGAGTTCCGCAACACCGTGCTATCCATTAAAATGAAAATTATATATAGGGAGGGAGGAAGGGAGAGAGAGAGAGAGAGAGAGAGAGAGAGAGAGAGAGAGAGAGATTACCAACCACATGATAGGTTGTTATTTGTCACAAATCTTCCCATGACTCGGGCTTTGTTACCCAACCCATTGCAATTACACGTTTAACATGTGTGTGAGGGTTGACCCTAGATGTTGACCTGTCTCTGGGTCTGTACATACTTCATGCTCCAATGAATGGGTTATCAAGCCCATTGTATACCAGTGCAACCTAGGCTAGCGTTATGTTTCTCCCCTCAACTTGTGTCTTGCTTGCACTCCTGGGGAATAACCTCCAGGATTACATGCCCTAGCGGGTCCACACTGTTGTGCTAACAATGCTTCTAATTGGTCCTCATTCTTGTTGAGTCATCCTAACTCTCCCTTCAACATTGTGTGAGGTCTCCTCTAGTAAACAAACTCTAGGACGTGAAAGTTCCCATCGGCTATCGTTGATATTCCCATCCATGTTGTCCCATTTTTAAACCTCCTAATTCTATGACAGGGCCACTTATATGGGAAGTGGTTCCTCTACCAACCTATGTACGACCTCCACGTCATCCCACCCTTCCCCGCGCTATAGGCCCTGCCATTCCATCTCGGTCCTCGTCAGCCTGAGTGTTTCTCTTAAGTGAACACCTGCGACTTTCGAGATGCAACCCCTTCAGGCTTACATAATCTCGGATTCCTTATGAGTTATTGATCTTCTCGTGTTCAATATTGTCCAACCATTATACAGGCTTCGTGATCGGTTATGCAATGCAGTCATATGGGGTAGTGTCTTGGTCTTCAAGCCAACCTTCACACAACCTAATAAATCTCAGCATGATCACAGACGAGGTTAAAGGGGGTAAGAATAAGGCTTTTCCACCGAATCCTTTTGTGAAGGTTTACAACCATGGCCCTGCTACAGTGGTTCTGCAAATGTTTAGACTCATACCAGAACTCAACATCATTATTAAAGCTATGTAAAGCACATGCTAGGGCTATCCCTCCCAAGTTATAGATAGATTACCTCCTTCAGGTTCTCGGTGGCTGAAATACAAGACACTGAACAAGGAGTTGCCCATCCAGTTCAAGGAATTGTCCATTCAACCTTTCAGAGGTATATGGTCTCCTTGGTGATCAAATCAACATACCAAAACCTATACACACAACCAGAATCATGCAAAGGTATCCAAATCCATAAGGAGAGAATCTCGATCATGCTCATGGATTAGAAGAATAACCATGCCAAACTAGGAAACATAAAATTAAGCCATGAAAGTTCTTTGAAGAGATCTCCTCCACAGCAAGGAGAGCAAGGCCTTCTCGGCCCTAAGCATAGAGAAAGAAAAAATATTGAACCAAGACTTGGGTTTTTGATATGGGAAACTTAAAGCAACATTCATGTGAAAATGGGAATACCAATAAAACCTAAAGGAGAAAGAATATCTCCCATATTCTACCTTAAGACTATATTCAGTGTCGAGGAAAACCTGCAACCAGAACAAGTTCATGCTACTACAATTTATGAAGGAGCTTCATATAGGTTACTATGAGATAATAACCAAGGAAACTTAAAGAAACATTCATATGAAAATAGGCATGCCAACAGAGCTAGAAGGAGAAAGAAAATATCCTATATTCTACCTTAAGACTATATGCAGTGCTGAGGAAAACTTGTAGTTAGAACAAGTTCATGTTGCTATAATTTATGAGGGAACTTCCATAAAGGTTACTATCAGAGAATAACCCATACACACACACACACACACACATTAATAGAGTACGAATCCAGTTGAACACCATGACTATATTAACCATTCAATAGGGTTTTGTCACATTGTTACAACACTGAGACAACATATAGAATATAACATCCAGTATTGAGGAATTCAACATAGTCACGTGCATAGAAAAATGAAACATTACGTGAAGTGCATGAGCGTAAGTAAAATCATTCAATCTCTTGAAGCAATGCCATCTGCAACACTAAACACAATATTCACTCTAGCTTGAGCTCTTGTTAGCATGGAAATATAAACCAAAAACCAAAAACCCATTACTAGAGTATACATTACTCAAGACATGGAGGAAACCACCATATAAAGTTACAGGTCGATAAGGAAAAAAGAGGAGGAAATCCTACATATCACCACTTTGCAACATAAGCAATTCTTACTTGTAATCACCATGTTGAAATAAGAAAGAGTTTCCATACTAAATATTGCTATCACATTACCAATATTCTTACCCGCTACCCAACACCTTTAAACAATAATACTAGATATTAATTAATATTGCATATAGTAGTGACACAAACATCTCATGCATTAAAACTCCATCTCAACATGGAATGTAAACACATTTATCATGAGTAAAGAGCATAAGAAGCACTTATCTTAAACAATGCATAAGTTTTCCAACTGAGAGTGGAACTTCAACTCTCCACCCAATTATAGACAAGCTACAACCATTATTACTTGTAATTGTCACCATGAGCTAGATTCAAAAGCTTAAGGTGGAGTGTCGTCAAAAGGAAGCCTTTAACGAATGCACAACTGAACCAAAATACCACCAGGCCCTCGTGTCTTCATCCTCAAGGCAAGCCACTTTTCTTTTGCAATTCTTATGGCCAACAAGTTTCAATAGGGCTCTACATCTTGTCTATAGCTCTCTTAAACTCCTAGAAATGTAGCTCGGCTACCTTTTCTATCTCTCCTATAGCAGTCCTAAAATTCCACTATCTTTGCGCCTCCCAAAACTTATGTGTGCGAGGAGGTTTTCTCCCTCTACATATTTTGTGTGCGTCTCTTTGTTTTCCATCGTTCTATGACATTGCATGTTTCCCATTCAATAATTTTGGGTCCTCCCCCCTTTCCATCCATGAAAAACTGCCCTCTTCTCAATAATTTCGTAGCAGTGCACCTCGTGAAGAGTGCATCCCATGTTGCTTTAATGTTTTTGTCTTGTTTTGCTTGCTAAGGGAGTCAAAGGAAACTTTTCCATGTCCTTTTCATTTTATTTAATTTATGGCACCATCAGACCACTCAACCAAGCAAGTTTGATATTTATAATAACAATTCCCTCAAGCAATCTCTTGCCTCAAGCAATGGAATTTGTGTCCCTCTCTTAATGCTTTAAAATAATTAAAATTATTTAAAATAGTTAAATATTAACCAGGGGATGTTATAGTCCCCTCCCTGTTAAGGGGAACATCATCCTCAATATTCAATAACCATATATGAAAAACATGTTATTAGACCATGCTTTGTTGATTATGGAGCTTTATATACACAGATGTTTAAGTTGTTACAACACTTCTTACATGCACAATGGCTTACCGACCACTTGGTAATCATTAATTGATAAATTCAGCCATTTTTTCCATGGCCCTTTGGAGTCGTTTGATGCTTTGGAGGTTTTAAATCGAACTTGTATTGTTCTCTTTGTTGATTGCTTTACACACATTGGATCAGTTGCCAACTCGACAAGAATCCAATGGCCTTCTCTTCTCTTTGGCCTCATACACACATTGGAACGGTTCCAAACCTAGTAAGAACCCAGTGCCTTCACTTCTCTTTGACCATGTACACACACTGGATCGGTTGCCAAACCCGGCAAGCACCCATTGGTGGATATATGTGTGAGTGTGTGTGTGACTAAGCCCAATCACTACCCAATGAATATTGTCACTAATAAAGTTGATAACTTCTTTCAACAAGAATATGGGTGTATTCTGCACCTTTTTAAGCCCAGGAAGTCCCATACTTGCTTGGTCCATACACATTACCTAACGCAAGTGCCAAGATAGTCCCATACCTACCTGACCCTAAAAAATTACACAACACATGCGCATATACACAATGTACCACAACACATACACATGCACATGATACACATGACAAATACACATGTATAACACAACACGTACACAACACACATAACACAGTACAATATGTACACAACATTGTTTCCAAACCCAAAGACCACACTATCTCCCTCCACATACATCGAGCGATACTTCCTCTAGTGTCTTTCCCATGCTTCAGCACAGGCATTCCCAATTCAAATCCAGGATTTGGTGTTTATCCAAGCTTGTCTTGGCATGCTGCAGATCACAATTTTTTCATTATGCTAATATGTACTTCAACATTCCCTGTTCATAATATAAACATGGGCATAATATAAGAATCATCTTCTCATGATGTTAAAATCTTAAATCGTCCAAACTATTTTTTCCCAATTAACTCCTCACACAACCAAGAATCTTGCAACTCATCCAATTTACATAAAATGAATTTAAACCATCATACTTCTACAAGAATGACTCTTGACAGAACCTGTCAATCGTAATGGAATTTACATATGTATACACACTTCACTTGTGCCATTCTCATGCCCACCATTCCATTGTCCATCATTATCCATGGACAGACCAGCCACTTGGCCATAATGTTGTTGTTCACTCAATCATAGGCATAATAAAAATTGATTCATGTCAAATAAAACAGTGGTTTAAATCGATCCTTGTCCATAACAAGGCACACATTAGTTAGCGAAATTCTCTTCCAAAATTCCTTCTTTTACCTCTTTCCTTTCACATTGTTGTTATGCAACAACTTCTAGCCACTTATTTTTTGCCTATGCTTGCTATTGTGTCCCAAAGTAACTCTCCGGTATGTTTCAACATTGGCCTTTTTCAAACCATTTTCCCAGCTTGAAGTTCTGCATTGCCCAGAACTGTTAATTTTTCTTAGGGAAATATTGTTCTTTGCTTTGATAATTGCATTTCTTCATTAACACATTACATTCACCGCATAACATCATAAAATTATTCAATTTTTACATCATTATTCAACATCATCATCAATGCAGTGAAACATAAAAGGAACAACAGAAGAAAAGCATTCACAGATAGAGACATTAGGATTGGTCGGAGACGAGGGAAAAACCCACTATGGGGAAACCCTTGCAAATTCTTCTTCTTCTAGATTGTCATCAAATGATTCAACAAAAGAGAATACAATGATCCATATCTTCATCTATTCAAATAACAATCAAAACAACTACAACATCCATGAAATAAACCCAACAAAGCTTATACTCAAAATATTGATTCTAAAGTCTCTACTAAACTGTCACTAATGCAGTCAACTGTTGAACCCTACGGTCATTATGTGAAATCTTCAGACAACTGAGATTTCAGCTTTTAGTTCCTGGTCGCATGGAGGAGGAGTCATCTGAGCGACTATAGCTTCCTGGTCATTCTTCGAAACACTATAAGCGAGCAACTGTGGTCGAATCTACCCAAATCTATCTCACAGTCTCTGTCACACCCTTTAGTTTGTTATGTGTGTGACTATCACAACCCAGTCACACCCTTAAGCCTGGTGAGCGAGTGACTAGGGCCAGATCTGATCTATGGCAAGCGAACGACTGTGTCTATGAGAACCCTAACTCTCGGTCACATGCACAGTGAGTTGTTTGTACGACTATAAGGCTCCATTTGCACGTATGAGCCTATGTGAGAGTGATTGTGGTCGAGATCCTTTTGTGTTGTGCCTATAAATGTGGCCCAAAACCCTAGATCTAAAATACTAGCTTCTGACCCTGCAATTTCACCTCATAGAAAACCCATTCTTCCGCAGACGAGCCTCAAACCTGTGTAAGCCATAAACCGAGATAGAATGGTATCTCATAATTGTGTCCAAATGAGGTAGAGGGCACTTGTATTTATAACCTTCCAACAGGGTCCACTTTGCTTTAGGGTTGACCTTGTCAAATATGCACCTATGGGTTTTTTATTCATAAATACACTTTCCCTTATCCGATTTGAGTGCTATTTAAGTCAATTTTGGTCCTCTCGAAAAGAGGAATTCATTGAAATCATTATCCATAAATTGAGCTTTCCATATTGGAATTGGACCGTAGTTGCATATGTTTAACACTCCCTCTTAACTAGGGAGAATTCCACCTTCCAATATTTGTCCATCAATCAATATCTCATCCAGACATCATATGCCCTATCTCAATTATCCCATCATCTCAAATCATCTTGATTCATATCTTTCTTATTCCTTCTTATATCTTGATTGTCCTTGCTCATATGTTAAACATTCTCGAATCTAAAAGAAGAAGAATTTGTTATCGAAGGGGAGCTTAAGTTACCACCCTCTATTCATCAAATTACTACCCAGAATCTTTGCCAGTGGGCTACTACCTAAAATATCGATCAACGGACAACTACCTAGAATATCAGCGGGGAGATAGATCTACTACCCACATCATCACTAGAGAGAATATCATCAACGAGCACATCTCAACCTGGAACCACATCGAGGAGCACATCTCGACCCTGAATCTCATGGGGGAGCTATACATCTACAACCCCATATTGAGCAATAGGATATCAAAACACACAGGGGAGCACATCTCAACCCTAAAATCACATTGGGGAGCTCATTCTCAACCCATAACCACATACGGTTATCTCAACCCAATCCTATTGCATATTGATCTTCCCATCGATGACTCTGAGTAGTCATGTTGTAGAACACATGCATCATAATGAACTTGGGTTGTACACCCCATGTACACTCTCAACTTATTGGCCATACATGGAGCGGTATTCCCAACAAGCCCATCTTGTGAGTATGATGCTAATTGGGGTATACTCTGCATAGACCAAATGGGGGAGAAACATCTCCAACCCTATGAAGATAGAGGAGCATCATCTCCAACCCTGTGGGTAACAGATAGGGGTACACCCTATTATACAGAGTTCCCTCAACCCCAGGAGCCCTCTATCTCAATTCCACACCCTGGGAGCTCAAATAGGGGAGGAAGAGTTGGCTCAGTGTCCTCAATCAACGATGTATTTGGAAATCAACATGAATCAATAACAATTGTCTCTTGTTCATACAAAGCATCAAATACAATACCATGTTAGAACATAAATAATCATATAAATTACAAAAGGATGCCATATTCATCCTTCCTATCAAGGAGGTACCAACCACAAGCCTAAGCTTGTCTCGTACAACTAGATTGTCTCAATATATGAAAGAATCTCGGTCCCAACTATATATGGGATTTTATACCAATCATATCTCTCTCTTTCTCATCATAGTGTACCCATGTCATATCTAGATCATGCTCAGAAAACTCTCTAAGGAGATATCATACTCCATATCTGGGATGTTATAGGACCAGAAATAAACTAATGATCTATAGATTCCTCATCACCTTTGCATAAGTCATAAATCACACCAAGGTGGACCATGATAAGATATTTTTTAGATTGTCTCCTGTAGGGATATTGTTTCCATAAAACACCATAAAAATAGTCAAGCTTTTGATGGACTTTTTAGTTTCCAAATATGCTTCCACCACCATGACTATACCTTAGGTTCTTTTTAGTGTAAGAATATATATATATATATATATATATAGGGGTGTACCTTCCATGCACAAACTGAATCCAAAGTAGTATTTCATCCTCTCTATCGAGATTCCTAACATGAGAGTTTGTGAGGGGTTTGGTATAATTATTCCACAGTTCATGCCATTCTATAGGAAGATTGAGATTTTGTGCCGATAACCATCCTCGTGCCCAAATAGATGTGTTGTTTGAATCAACTATTTGATTTAATGTTCTTTTTCCCTTCTTAACAAAAAATGTCACAACTATAGGGGGGATTATGTGTTGATCACCACTTATAAACCATGGATCGAGGTCGATTCAAACCCGCTCACTCGATCCCACACTCCATGCCAAACCTAAACTGATGATATTGAAAAAGTCAATTACAACCTTCCAAATAGTTGATATATTTAGTTTTCTCTTATTTGGATTCCTGGTCTAATCCTCCAAAGAGGGGGTAAATATATTTCCTTGATACAACCTTTGTCCATAAACTAGCAGGAGATAACAATCTCCATTCAACTTTAGCATCAAGCGCATGAGAGAAACAATTTAAATTTTTTATTCCCCAACCACCCCATTTTTTGGGAGTGCAATCCTTTCCCAACTAACCCAAGAAAAAGTTATGCCTTATTTTGTTCCTTTTCACAAAAAACCACAACATATTTTTCAAACTAGGCCTAATATACCTTTAGGTATCTAGAACAAAGACATCCAAAATACTAGAATTGCCTCCAATACTAATTTGATGAGTACTAATATTCCTACAAGAGATAACAAATCATTCGTATATATATATATATATATATAGCTTCCAAATCAAAATATTTTGATTAATATTTATAACTACTATTTTTTGTTTTTGTTTTTTGATTCCATTTTATTTTTATTTTTATTTTTTTAATGTAATTTGATTGAGTCAAATGGTTACATAACATAACAAGACAAGACATTACATCTCTTTCATAATAGGATTGATAGCTCTTCATGACATAATCACTTCTTGTTGAAAATAACAACAAGAAATGATAAAAATAGAATCCAGAAATTCCAATTTTAATTTGTCCTTAAATTAAAATTGTGAATTAAAATCGTATTTAGTCTCACCATCTGCTTGGAAATAATTAATTAATTCATTATGGATTAATTAGTTGGAGAAGTTCAAGTTAGAAGTCTTTCTATAATCATGCAATAATTATTCCTTAGATTAAGGAGATAAGATTGAGTTATATTTGAGTTGTAATTAGTTAACTCAGTTTACTGAGTTAAGTCGAGTTAAATTAGTTCCAAACTGTTTGAGGAACTAATTGTGAGTTAACAATCAGTTGATGCATCATGCACTCAATCAGTGTACTCCATATAATTGAAGATTCCCTCATCAGAAACTCATGCATGTCTATTTTGAGAAAGACCCAGTTGAGCTAAATGTCAAGGATAGTGTATTGTCAGTTGCATGTGTTTTCCAATAAAGGAAACTCATGCATGCAGTCAAGGGAAGGTTCCTTGAGGATTGCACAGTTCTGACAGTGTGTTAGAGCAGTGTGTGAGTGTAGTGTTCCACTGGGTGAAGGAGATCATCCCAGAGGAATTGCGCAAGGAAATAGGAGCTTGGAGGGTAGAGAGGAAGGCATGTGAGAAGCTAGGTTTGCTTGTGAGCATCCAGGAGGATTGTACCGAGAGTTAGCTAGCTATGAGAGCTAAGGCTTTGTATAATTTTGATGTATTTCCACCTTGTATGATAATATAGATAGCGGGGTTTTTAGTTGAGGATTTCCCCTGAGTATTTTCTGTGTTTCATGTGCATTGATTCTTCTTCTTATGGTTATATGTGTTTAGCTCGATCTTGCTCAATCTTTAAGCTTCCGCAAATTGATAGTAGAAGTAGGTTATAGTATTTTTCTTTGTTTATATTGCATTATCGGGTTAATCTACAGTTAGATTTTCTACATAGTCTTAGAGCGAGATTTTTAGAGAATTTGCAGAATTTCTACATGGTATCAGAGCCAAGTTTATCGGGGCTGTGAACAGTATATGGAGTAGAGAATTCAAAGTTTGAAGTTCGGGGTTGCAGGTGAAAAATTGAATTCTTATCATACTTCAAGGTTGGCCAATGGCATTCTATGGCTTGAGACTCGAGTATGCCTTGGAAGGCAACTCGAATTACATAACATGGAGAGATAGAATGGAGGTTGTATTAGAAGATAATGGCTTGAAGGATTTCGTTGATCAAGATATCCCAAAGCCAACTTCAACTAATGCACAACAGCTGGCTGAGTGGAAGAAGTGTGTGGCGAAGGCAAGATGGATCATCCTAGAGGGAGTTCGAGACCATATTGTCTCAAGTCTCCATGGGAAGGATACTCCATATTTGATGTGGAAGACATTGAAGGACCTCTACCAGAAAAATAGCGACTAGAGGAAATTGGTGCTCAAGGATAATCTTCAAAGAATCAAGATGGTACATGGCGATACTACTTCCACATATCTGAACAAGCTCACCACCTGCAGAGATGAACTTAGCAATGTGGGAGTAACTGCTGCCGATGATGATATGGTGAGCCTCGCTCTCCTTGGCCTTCCAAAGAGCTGGAATAGCTACCAGGACTCTGTGAATGGAAGGGAGAAACTGTCGGATTGGGAACAACTATGGTCAGATCTCATGCAGGAGGAGATCAGGAGGAGCACACGAGATGGTTCTTCATCCAAGGATGATGATGAAGAAAATCTGGCCTTAGCGACTAAGGCAAGGAAAGGGAAGGGGGAGGATTCCCATTCCAAATCGAATTCTTCTCATGGAGGGAATATAGGTGACACATCTAAAGTGAGATGATTTAATTGTCACGAGATGGGACATTATGCAACTAATTTCCTATCAAATAAGTCCAAGAAGGGGTCCTTGGAAGGATCGGAAGGTGAGGCATTAGCCTCTCAGTTCGAAATGGACTTTACCCTTATTGCATGCATGGTGTCATCGATGATAGGTTGTGTATGGTATATTGACAGTGGAGCCTCATTCCACATGAACGATAATAAAAGTTTATTCAGTGCCTTGAAGGAGAAAGACCTCAAGATGTGCATAGAGATGGGTGATGAAGAAATGTATAGTGTTTCAAGAGTGGGCACAGTTGCTTTTCAGAAGGAGCATGGACCTCCTATCACCTTGACAGATGTGAAGTATGTTCTTGGACTAAAGAAGAACTTGGTATTGGTCGCGATGTTGGAGGACAAAGGCTATGATGTTTTGTTTAGTAAGGGAAAGGTTTTCCTTAGACACATCCACGAGACACGTGAAACCAATCGGTTCACAAGATAAGAACCTGTATGCCCTTGAGTTTCAAGATGCATGCAAAGCCTTGAGGAGCAAGGTAAATGTTAGAGACTTGGTGGTTGAGAGGGAGAGTAAATTACCTCTCAACATGCAGCCCTAGAAGAAGTCTCAGACAATTGTGGCTCCACAATTGTGGAGGAGCCACAATTAGAGAAGTGGGCAGAGGGATCACATGCAGCCATACCTCCAGGTGTGAGGTGGGGAGATGTGAAGTGATAGTCCCATGAAGGCTGAAATTGGGCAGGGTCATTGAGAGGTGTTATCTCATGGATCATAACTTGCTATGGGAGCCCAAAGTACATAGTAGCGGGAGGAATCAGTGGGATTGATGTAGTTAGAGATCAAAGTGATAGAGGCTAGAGAAGTCAGATACTGAAGACCGCAGAGAAGGATTGAGATGTTATGAAACCAACTCACAAAAAGATAGAAAAGATAGATCAATGCCTTAGAAATAAGCCTCTTCGAGGGGGAAATCTCCTTTACATTACACAAATGAATAATTCACAGATGATTCAAATGAAAAAACCTCCTTTCTATATATAGGAGTCTAAGGGCTCAAAATATAACCAAGCTGACCTAACAATAATAATATAAAGGCATAAAAATAACAATAGAGGGATTCTATGGGGCACAATAATAACAATATGGGGACAATAGGGGCACACCAATAATAATAAGGGATACAACGACAATAGTAATGGGGGAATCACTAATATTATAGGGACCTAACATGCCCCTCTCCTTCAAAAAAGTGTTGTCCTCAACGCTTGAGTAGTTCTAGATGCTTTTGTATAAAATTCTCATCCTTGCTTGTGGAATCTTTAGCAGATAAGTTCTTCCACTTGATGAGATATTCTGAAATTGATCGATTTCGTAGTTGTCGAGTTCTTGTTTCTATGACTGCTTCTAGTTCCAATATATTTTTTCTCAAGTTCTGGCAATATTGTTTGAACTGGGATTTTGTCTCCTATAACCTCCTTTAAACATGAAACATGGAAAACTGGGTGCACTCGAGAAGCTGCAAGAAGCTCCAATTTGTATGTCGTAGTACCAATCTTTTACAACATCTTGTATGAACCATAATACTTTGGTGATAATTTATTATCCTTCTTAGCTTGCTTGAGGGACATTTGTTTATATGGTTGTAGTCGTAGGAATACCCAGTCACCTACATCGAAACTTCTTTTGCTGCGATGTTGATCTGCCCGTTGTTTGATTCTATTCTGTGCCAACGTGAGGTTATCCTTTAAGAGTTGGAGAACTTGTTGTTGATGCTCGATGTGATGCTCCACTGCTTGAACCTTAGAATTTCTTTTGAATATGATGTTATGGATGGGGGATGATATCCATAAAGTTCCATAAATGGGGTCATTTTTTCTGCAGTATGGAAGGAAGTGTTATACCACCATTTAGCCAGAGGCAATCATTTGACCCATTATGTTTGTTTATCATATATAAAGCAACGGAGATATCCTTCCAAACATTTGTTTACTATCTTAGTCTTCCAATCAGATTGAGGATGATAAGATGAGCTATGAGCTAACTGAGTACCGACACAAGAAAATAATTATGTCCAAAACTTTCCAGTGAAAATGGGATCTTTGTCACTTACAATAATCTTTGGGTTTCCATGTAGCTTTTGAATTGTTTCCATAAATGCAGTAGAAACTGGATTAGCTTTAAATGGATGTGATAATGCTTAAAAGTGTGCATACTTGGTAAGTCTGTCAACTACCACCATGATGACACTCTTTCCTTCGGACTTGGGTAAACCTATGATAAAATCCATTGAAACCTCCTCCCAACGTTGGATTAGAATGGATAAAGGTTGTAATAGACCTGGGGTCTTAATTGTTTGAACTTTATTTTTTTGGCAAACGAAACATTCTGCCACAAAATTTTGAATATCCAATTTAAGGCCATCCCAAAAAAAATCCTTCTTAACCTTGTGGTAAGTTTTTAAAAATCCCGAGTGCCCTCCTAAGGGAGAAGTGTGCAATTCCATAAGAATATTTTGTTTGAGTTGGGAATTCTTACATAGGTATAAGAGATCTTTGTACATAATGATCATTTTCTAGCTAAATGTATTAGATGTATTGGAATCTTGTTGTAACTTTTGAATAAGTGCCCACACTTCTTCGTCATTATTCCATTCCTCCCTTGCTTCATTTATCCAATCTGGTTGGATAATAGAAATGGCGCACACAATGCTTCCACATCCTCATCCTTTCTTGAGAGTGCATCTGCCACCACATTTTGCTTCCCTGTTTTGTAGATGATTTCAAAGTCATAACCCAACATCTTTGTGACCCACTTTTGTTGCTCTTCAGAGGATAATCGTTGTTCTAAAAAGTATTTAAGGCTATCATGATCCATTTTTACCTTGAAGTGTCTTCCCATTAGGTAGGGTCGCCATTTCTTAAGTGCATGGAGTATTGCCAACATTCCTTCTCATAAATAGCTTTGTGTAAAAACTTTCCCTTGATTGGACGACTTTCAAAAGCAATGGGTCTTTCATCCTGCATTAGAATAGCACCAATTCCATTTCCT
>APFE030467225.1:176686-202684 GCA_000404065.3 Pinus taeda | reverse complement strand
TCAAATGGAAAGACACCTCTCCGGAAGATGCAACTTGGGAAGCAACCACTATTCTTCAGCAGTTTCCGCAGCTTCAGCCTTGAGGACAAGGCTAGTCTTAAGGGGGGGGGCATGTTAGGGTCCCACCCTAACCCCTTATTCATGTCATGGGATCACGTCATAGTCAAGAGTCAATAAAGCCCATATTAATATTTGTAAGTGGTTAACCCGCAATTAATGAAGGGACCACAGTTAGTTGCAAATGGGCGGTAGTATTAAATAAAGGGTAAATGGCGGTAGTATTAGATAGATGGTATTAATAAAACCCACGGTATTGGCCCGTGGTATTGCATGTATGAGTCATATATAAAGGATAGAGTCTCCCTGTGAGGAGTATCGTGTCTTGTTTTGTAATCGAGCTCTGCTCTAATTGGAGGTTGCCCCCTCGAAGAGGCCTGTGAACATTTCTCTCTGAGTAATAAAATCTTTGCTATTCTGTGTTCTGGGTATATTTTCTTAACATATTCTGTGTTCTCGGTATTTTTCCGCGCATATTCTTGGTTCGGTATTGCTTTGCAGGGTAAGAAGCATAATAGAGTAGCTCCATGAGTCAGATCGATCTAGTAATTGACTTGTCAGCGTAAGGGTACTCTTGTTGGTGAGGAGAAGATGTCCCTGTATTCTTTCATGACCTTATCAACTTGCTTATGTTGTGCAGAGGGACCCTTTCAAGGGGCCATGGATGTGGCCAAAATATTCCCCTTACTTTGAGAACAAATCAGAAAGAAAAAAAATTCCCACAATAGGAGATGATCTTACTGCATTTCTTAGTAGGGATTAAAGAGATGTTGGTATGAAAGGCTACCTCTGGTATCCTTTATAGTTTCCTATCCAAAGTAATGATAATAGTGTGAGGATTGGAATCACACAAAACTTGATGCTTCCATAAATATGGTTTTCCTAATAAAACATCACAAACTTCAAGAGGAGAACATCACATAGTATCTTGTCAATGAAGGTCTTGATGTTGTTGAGAAGGTGGCACTAATGGTTGACATGAATATCTTGTCCTTGGTGGAGCCACCCGATGGTTATGGTTGTGTGTGTGGTGTGGTGGATAGGCATCATTTCCTGACAACCTTTATTGATATGATGTTCTTTTGGCTCCCACTTTCGAGAATGAAATACAATAGAGAACCCTTCACCCATATTTGTGAGTGGAAGAAACGCTCCCCCTCCTCTGGATCTTTGGGCTTAGTATTCTACACCTTGGTGATGGAAACAATCGCACTGGGTTCTGTGTCAATAATATGCATTCCCTCATCATTCCCCTTTTCAGGTTTTGGCTCAGAATCATAATATTCATCGGACTTTGAAGCTTTCATCTCAACCAACAATGACTTCTTGGCGTGACACTAATTTGTGTTATGGGTTTGGTTCTTGTGGAACTCAGACCACTCTCATGTGTTCTTCTTCATCTTTGTGGTGCCCTTATTTTCTTGTGGCTTTGATGGGTTGTCCTAGTACATTCCACCTTGGCTCTGTCCTTTGTTATGTGGTTTGAGAGTGCTCTTTCCCTACTTCATATTCCTAAATTCAAAGCATGTATATTTTCTTTAAATTTGTGTTCAACCTTGGTAGCATATCAGTATGTTGCACCAAGTGAGCAGATGTCCAAGAAATCCATTTATTCTTGAATGTATTTGTGTAGAAAACCATGATACTTGAGCACTAGATGTCACTCAGAGTCTTTTATACCCAACTTTGAGCATAGAGTATGGAAAATATTTGTGATATCATGCGCATCTTAGTCCCTTCACTACTATAGTGTGGTCCATTGTATGTTTGTTTCTTCATAGCTCCCAATTAGGTAATATTGTTCCTTGATAGCGTCTTGGAAAGAATTACAAGAGGGATCGAATGTAAATAGAGAGGTTCCTCAGCCTTTTTCCCACAATAAGTTCCCGACTAGTCCTTAACATGGGGGGTGACCTTGAGCAGTGCAAAAGTAATATTTTCCCTATCGAAGAAAATATAGACTAAAAAGTAACCTTCCAGTAGACTTAACCATTTATCTACAATATTTTTATCTATCTTGCCTTTGAATATAGGGATATCGAAATTAACTTATACCTTGAAGGGGGTGGTGACTACAAAGTGAATGATGAATCAAGATGTGTCGCCTATTAGCATCCACCAAAGGATTTAGGCAATTTTTTCCATCATGTCATTCATTTTCTGTTAGAGGGTTTCTTTGAGGAACAATTTGATAGGATATCATTCTCCCTCATCTTTAGTTTTTTCTAACATGGGACATTGTCAGTGTTGGTAGGGATGGTCTTGCAAGTGTTCAACTAGTTCAAGTCCCAACTCCTTATACATCGAACTTGTTGGGGGCATGCATAGAAAGACAGAGAAAGAGGACACTTCTCTGATATGAATGATTCATAATTATGAAGGAATGAAATGAAATATATATTGAAATACAACATAGAGATACAATGAAAAAACACAAATTCAATTAAATAATAACAAGTACTGAAAATTGTTTACATGCATAATGGAACAAACTAGTTCGAGTGATAGTAGCTTATCTCCGAGAAAATATGTGATGGTTACATGCCTTTTGAAATGTATTATAATGTGGCTCAAAGTCCTTTTTATCATAAATAAGAAGAGTGAAATTCTAACCCTAGGAGATGAAGCACCAACGGTTTTGGGCACTGTTTGGGTAAGTTGGACTGCCAACTTCATAGGGTTGTAACTTTGGCATACGATCTTTGTTTGCCTATAATAATACCATGTTTCAAATATTTCCATTGGGAGGCACAAGAGGAATGTGCGAAACAAATTTTGGCCCTTTTCTAGTTCCTCCGTTTCCCCAAAAAATGTCTTTTAGGACCTCAAAATGACTTAGAAATTTTAGGAGTTAAAAAACTACCAAAAATAGAAAGTTGGTGCTAGGATTAAGGAAACTAAAAGGAAACAATGTTGGGGGTCGAAGTGGAATAAGAAGGTGGTCATCGTTATCGACTTGGATTAATGGTTCTCCTTAGGAAATCGTTAAGTTTGAGGAGTTGATACCTCTGCTGGAGAAAATGATCGACATATAGGAGTCTCTGATTATACTTGATCCCTTTCTATTAAATTCAAATTCTAAGAGTTGGGGTTCAATTTCACTTGTGTCAAGAATGTTCTCTTAGCATCGTTGTGAAATAAAGCCTAGGAACTCTTTTCCCATTCTCTCTCTGCCACTTCTCTCTACAACTGTGGTCAATTAATTCTTGTGTTCTATAGTAGGCATATCTATGGCGATTCTTTCATTAGTTAGCTTTGAATCTTTGAGGTTCAACCCATGTGACTAAAAGGACTTACTATGAGCTCCAATATTATATTTCGTCACACATTTATTAGAATCCAAAATATCAATTTTCAACCATTTCCTGGTAGGCCTATCTACATAGTCGACATACTGGTGTGATGTATTTCGTGTGGAGTATTTGGACTAAGTTTCAAACTCACGACTAACCCATTTTCTCTCAATTAGTAGAATTTTGATCAAGTGCCACCTTATCCAATGATATTGAATTTTGGCGGCACCTTTCTTATTAGATGCATTGTTGGTCTCCCATTACACTCACTTTGTTTCATAGCTACAACGTGGAAGAGGCTAAGGCTAGGGATTAGGGTTCATATGAAGGAGATAAAGTAAAAAACATTATAAAAAGTTCCAATGCAATTAGAATTATGCCAAAATGTTACTAAAGGCAAAGTTGGAGAGGTAGATATGTGCTTGAAATATAACATGACGATTAATGGGATACAAGTTATTTCATAAGAAGATACCCTACTTTATCACTAACTCTACCAAAAAAAATAACTGATTATACCATTTTCCACCATTAAAAATAAGAGAGGTCTATGCAAGATATTTATTCAAAATAGCAACATTTATGAGTATAGGAATATTTGTTCTGATTATTGGCATTCTTTGAAAATTGATATTTCTCTTTTTCAGCTATTGGAAATTTTCCACTGGCTTCATCCATATTTTGGCTACATAGATCTTGGATTTTGAGTTGTTCTTGGTTTCTATTGTAAGGAAGGATGAGGCATGAGGGAACTTACCACCTTGGAAAACAAATCATCGACAACAAAGCGTGTGAGTTCTTGAATCTATTTCATTCTCATTCATTAGATATTTGAAGTCATCACCTTTCATTTGTTCAACTTGAAAACGAGTCAAATTTATGAGTTATTACAGTTACCAAATATTTTAATACTCACCAGAATTGACAACATAGTTATAGTTGACAAAGTTGTTCCCACTGATATTCAAACACATTTACAAGATGAACAAGAGAATATTTACTTTCTCAATATTGAGTCACAATCTTAGTGAGATGACCTATAACAGAAAAATCATGATTCTAAACTAGTTCTTGTTCAAAACAATTATCTTATCGAGTCTCAAGTTGACTACCATCAGCAACAAAAACTTGATCAAATCGGTGAGGCCATTTTGACAACAAATTCACATGAAGATGAAAATTTTCATTATACACTTCCCAAGCCCATCATCAAACCTTAGGAGGAGATCATCATTAATAAGAATAAAACCAATGTTATATATGAAAAGGATATGTCCTTCCTATAGGTTTTAACCTCGTACAAAAATTACTTGCATACAAATTCTAAAAACAAAATATAAAAAATGGTGAGAGCATAAAACATGAAACATATATACACAAACATTTTCCCCTGGATCCCAAAACGAGACTACTGGATTGATTTTTCATTATATTCCTTTCAACGTTACAATACATATATATACATGTTGAAGCATCAATTAACCTTGGATTAGAACATAATTGTAGTTTCCTTGACTCTATCTACAAATACCATGGGAAAAAAAACCATTATGCCCAAAACCATGTGTGGCAACCATGCACAAAACCATAGGTAGGTCTGGAAACCTAATATAGGTTCCCAAAAAAAAAATTCCCTAGAGTGTTTCTTCGGATCCAATAGAGGGGTTTACCCCCCCCCCCCCCCCCCCTCAAACCCCCCGATAGGTGGGGATGTCGCCCCCCTGTTACCCCCCTGTTGCGCCTAGAACAGAAGGGGAATTCGCACCCCACCACGCGTGGGGATAGTCATGGAAAGGATATAACACACACCCAACACTTACACAATCAAGACTATCCCAAACCAATTCAATTTCATAGTGCTACATTCTTCAGGAAATTTTGTCTTCACCTCCTCCACATCCACCTCAAATTCGCAGAGGCAAACATTGTGATTGAGTTGGCCACTTGAAAGATTAGTGTTTTCATCTTCACCCGAGTAAGCATTATGGAAAACACACTCATCATTCACACTAATTCTTGAGACATAAGACTCTTGCAAGAGAAAAAAATCCATCTTGAAAGTATTACTTCCTAGCAATAGTCTTCAACAACCAAGAAGATTTATTGATCGTACCTCATGTTTTGGTCTCGAGTATTGACACATCTTGCAAGTGAAGATATCTTCATCTTCTCACATTATATATGACAAGGGGGGAATTGATGATCAAATACTAGCTTCAAAAAAATATCAAGGGAGCCTAAGCCACAGTCTGATCCAAAGCCAACTGCTAGAGCCTAGAGCTAGAGTCATCCATAGCTAGCTTTAGAGTTGTAGCCAGAGAAAGATTCATGCTCCACAAGAATGCTTTGGTTGGTGGCCATCGTTAAAATATCACTGACATAATACTTCGGTTTCTGCCACATCAATTTGTGGTCATCTTTAATCCATCATTAGGGAGAACTTCCACTTTGCACTAGAAGTTTGTTTAATTGTTTACAACCAAGTATGGTACTTCAATTGTGGCTTATATGCCTCTGTGAATCCACTACATTCTCAGTAGTTTGTGTTATGCTCATCTTATTCAACTAGAAAGAACAATAACTACATCAATCCATTACCATGTATTGAGAAAGAGGTCCATAGCAATGCTCATGTGGTTATTTTCCTTCAAGCATTTTCACTTTGCATATAGTCACATAAAAGCTCATACATCAATGTAGAAGAGAAAAGACACCTAATCCATTAGGGTTGGTGTAAAGAAATTCTCACCATCATTAAATTTCACATTACATCTTGAAAGATGAAAAACAAGGATTAGTGACTAATATGTACATATTGTTAATGAAATGCTCAGCTTCATCTAATTACCGTTTGTTTTTATGTGTTCCAATAATGATATTAGGGCACACTGTTTCAATTATACCACTCTTTTTTGTTCTACTACCCGTGTCTTCTTAAAATAGAAGAAAATAAGAGGGAGGCTCTAGGAACATTAGTGGATATTACACATATTTCAAAAAAAATCCGGGATATAAGCATGTATTTAGATATGTTTTTCCAAATGTGATGAAGCTAATGACATGAGAACAAACATGTGACATGAAACACGATTTTTTTATAATGTGGATATGTTAATTAATTAATTTAGCATAACATATACTCGATAAGTTCAACATATGCTTACATTCGTTTAAAGTACTAGTGGTTATCTATAATGACGAAATAAGTTACTATTAGCAATAATAAAACATAGGAGACTAAAAACGGGCTCATGTTGTGAGCTTAAATTATAAAAATAATTCAAACGGTTAATAAAATACTTTCCAAGACCAAATCTCTCAATCTTATGTGATTTTATTTATTCACCACTTTATCTTAATTATGTATCTAGTGGGGAGAGGGATCAATTCTCGAGGGATCAATTTTTGAGGTACTGAAGAAGAGGGATCAATTCTTGAGACGCTGAAGAAAGCTTTACAAACATAAATATCTAAATTGTTGCAAATCTTAAATTTTTTTATGTAAAATTTGAGGAAAGATTTGCATTTGGAGAGATTTGATCTCTATTAGTGCTTGATACACATGGGTTAATATGGATTTAGATTGTTTTAATTTTAAATCTGAGTATTTACCATGAACATATCTCTACACTAAATTGTAAAACACCTCTTTGCGCAAGCAATTTTACACAAAGAATTAAAATCAAACCCTTCTAAAAAATAAATTCCAAAGCAATTAAAATTTACATATAATACTTACACTATATATGTTGTGTTTGTATTTTTTATATTAATAAATAAAGGTTCAAATATTAATACTTTACATTTCTAAATTTATAATTGTCTTTTCACATTTACATAAACTATTTTAAAATTATTATATAAATGATCAAATAACAAATATCATCATAAAATAAATAATAGATCACATTGAAAAAAATAACATATATCCACATATATCATTAGCATTTACTAAAATAATGCGTTGAATTATTTTGAAAAATTATTAAAAATTCGAAACGTTGTGAGGTATAGAATTTTTTTTATCGGTGATGAAGTAAAATTCCAAGCTTTAACGAAACCAAACAACTCAAATAAAGTAAGAAAATGTAAATTTCAAATATATTATTAAATTGCAAAAAACATTAAATAAAATTAAAAGTGGTAAAAAAAATTATTTGGAGTGAAGTGGAAATCCAAAATTGAATGAAAAAAAAAGTAAGCTTAGTTTATAAATAATAGGCTTTTTCGATCTTCTTATTTTTCTTCACTTCTTCAACTCTCTAATTTTTCTGAAAATTTTTAATGATTGAAAAAATCATCGTATCAATACTGATAAACACACAATATTTATATAACATTATATATGTTATATGATTTAATTTTTTAACTATGTAAATGTTATTTTTTACAAACATTTACTTCTACACACTTTCTCTAAAATAAATTATAAAACCTCTTAATCCAATTGTAAATCTGTTTTTGTAAACTTAACTTTCTAACCAATCCAGCATTTTCGTCATACAAAAGGTTTATCTTTTGATATGAGAATTTATAAAATAAAATTAACTAGCATTTGCATCAGATGTTGCAAAGGAAACGCCGTAAGGCATAAATTGAAGAAAGCAAATAGAGCAAAAAATACTTTGATAAATAATAAGAATTTATTGAACACTCAAATCAATGCCCCATTAACTATAACCACTTAGTAGACATTCCATACAAAATGGGCATATGATCCAAGAACATTGGTCCATAAGAGAGCCAATTAGTCAGGTAGCATAAGCATAAATGGTTTCATATATTAAAATCCATAGGTCTAACAAATCTTTCTTAGCCATTTAAGATATAGAAGCTATCTTGTTTAGCCATTTAAAATATAGAAGCTTCAAAACCTTTGTGTATGATTTATTGTCAAAGGACTTCCCTTGTCCTCAGAAGCATTACCACTAGTACCAAGGAGATTAGGACCTTCATGATCTTAATGATTTCATTTGGTTATGTAAAAGCCCCATGTATTTCATTGCTTGATCATTATGTAAAAGGTTACACCTTCTCTGGAAATTTAAAGTTGAAATTTTAAAGGCTATCATCATATTTTGGTCTTCAACGCTCATTGGCATGCCATGAATCTGTGGGTTTTTTGGAGTTATCCAGGTGACCTTGCCCAATTTTTTGTTTGAAATCTCGTTAGTTTTTGTTGCTCAGGTTTCTGGTTTTTTTTTTTTGATGGTGCGCCCTTTGGGGTTTCTTGGCAGGCCTGCGTGTTCTGCTCACTTGTTGGCCTCTTAGCCATTTTTCTGATTCGTTGTCAGACATTAAATGTTCAGCCTAACTAATGATTTTAACATAACATGTTCCCATGAATAAATTCAGGGCTGCAAAACCTTTTTCATGCTGGTTCTTACATTCATTCTGGTCTATTGTACAATTTCAAAATCCAGAATAGTTCAATTGTGATGAAGGAATATGTCATCAATGTAAATGAACAAACATTGGTCCTGGCATTTATTCCCTCCAATAATTCCTTTGCGTTTGTCAATGCCATTGAAGTTGTTTCTATGCCGAACACTCTTGTTTCAGACACAGCTCAAGCTGTGCCCCTGCCTAATACTTACAGTGTTCTATCTGAGCATGCTTTTGAAACAAGTTACAGACTTATTATGGGAGGACCATTGATCACCCCTGAAAATGACACCCTTGGGAGATTTTGGGATCCTCAAACAAGCTTCTTAGCTTCAAAATCGCTTACTGAGAGATAAGGTTCCATTTTTGTTGATGTTGTTTGACATTGAAAGTTTTGGGCCGAAAAGAATTATGAGGAGACTTAGAAAGCTTCAAAACCGCGTGAGTCTTCCAAAAAGACTTTTCCATAAATTCAGGGATGCAAAACCTTTTTCATGCTGTTTCTTACATTCATTCTGATCTTGCATACTATTTTTAAACATATCAATATTTATTGTATGCATACGATGCTTTTAGTCCATGAAAAATTAATTGCAGGCCTACTCTGCTTTCATTTGCAAAGCCAGCATTGCAGGACTTGATGTAATCGCCATTTGATGATGTGGTAGAAAAGTAGAAGAGCAGTGTTGACACTGTAGGTAGTGGTTATATGCGCTGGTTATAATGGACAAATCTCACAATAATGGTCTTGTATTTCTATAACTCTGTTCTTGACATATTTAGGAACCTGCAGTTTCATGGCAATCTCCAAATTATTCTCTAGAATAGAGGTGAACTGAAGTCCATCTTTCTATATTCTAAAGAAGGAGGTCCTATCCCAGCTCGGTTAGGGGGTGACGGCATCAGTTCAATGGTCAGGGTGGAAATCTGGGTAGAGTTATAGGCTCTTGGAATTGCCTGGAGGTGCAGAGGAAGAAAGGGACACAAAGAGAATCCTATAATTTGGGTGCAGAGAAAAGAGAGAACCACACAATTGGGTTGCAGAGAAAGAAGTGAAGGAAATGGCAGTCATTGTGTGCATTTGTGTGTTGTTTTTATTGTCATTTTATCATAATGGGGTTTCAACTTCACACGATAACTACCTTATAGACTGTGGATCAAAAAGTAACACAACAGTGGGTGGATGGATCTTCACTGCAGATACCCCCTCCTCATATATGTCAATTGCCACCAATGGAGGCATCTTTGCTAACACTACAAATTCCAATCTACAGGTTCCTTCTGGTATCTATTTGAAAGCTAGAGTATTTACTCAGAAGTCATCCTATACCTTCAGTATTGGGCACCAGGGCAGACACTGGGTACGTTTACATTTCTTTCCATTCTCTTATCAAATGTATAATCTTACAAGTGCCATATTTTCAGTAGCCACCCAAGACTTTGGTCTATTGTACAATTTCCAAATCCAGAATAGTTCAATTGTGATGAAGGAATATCTCATCAATGTAAATGAACAAACAATTGTCCCGACATTTATTCCCTCCAATAATTCCTTTGTGTTTGTCAATGCCATTGAAGTTATTTCTGTGTCAAACACTCTTGTTTCAGACACAGCTCAAGCTGTGCCTAATAATTACAGTGGTCTATCTGAGCATGCTTTTGAAATAATTTACAGAATTAATATGGGAGGACCATTGATCACCCCTGACAATCACACCCTTGGGAGACTTTGGGATCCTGATACAAGCTTCTTAGCTTCAAAATCGCTTACTGAGAGATAAGGTTCCATTTTTGTTGATGTCGTTTGACATTGAAAGTTTTGGGCCGAAAAGAATTCTGAGTAGACTTAGAAAGCTTCAAAACCGCGCGAGTCTTCCAAAAATACTTTTCCATAAATTCAGGTCTGCAAAACCTTTTTCATGCTTGTTCTTACATTCATTCTGATCTTGCATACTATTTTTAAACATATCAATATTTATTGTATGCATACAATGCTTTTAGTCCATGAAAAATTAATTGCAGTCCTACTCTGCTTTCATTTGCAAAGCCATCATTGCAGGACTTGATGTAATGGCCATTTGATGATGTGGTAGTAAGTTAGAAGAGCAGTGTTCACACTGTAGGTAGTGGTTATATGCGCTGGTTATAATGGACAAATCTCACAATAATGGTCTTGTATTTTTATAACTCTGTTCTTGACATATTTAGGAACTTGCAGTTTCATGGCAATCTCCAAATTATTCTCTAGAATAGAGGTGAACTGAAGTCCATCTTTCTATATTCTAAAGAAGGAGGTCCTATCCCAGCTCGGTTAGGGGGTGACGGCATCAGTTCAATGGTCTGGGTGGAAATCTGGGTAGAGTTATAGGCTCTTGGAATTGCCTGGAGGTGTAGAGGAAGAAAGGGACACAAAGAGAATCCTATAATTTGGGTTCAGAGAAAAGAGAGAACCACACAATTAGGCTGCAGAGAAAGAAGTGAAGGAAATGGCAGTCATTGTGTGCATTTGTGTGTTGTTTTTATTGTCATTTTATCAGAATGGGTTTCAACTTCACAGGATAGCTACCTTATAGACTGTGGATCAAAAAGTAACACAACAGTGGGTGGACGGATCTTCACTGCAGATACCCCCTCCTCATATATGTCACTTGCCACCAATGGAGGCATCTTTGCTAACACTACAAATTCCAATCTACAGGTTCCTTTTGGTATCTATTTGACAGCTAAAGTATTTACTCAGAAGTCATCCTATACCTTCAGTATTGGGCACCAGGGCAGACACTGGGTACGTTTACATTTCTTTCCATTCTCTTATCAAATGTACAATATTACAAGTGCCATATTTTTAGTAGCCACACAAGACTTTGGTCTATTGTACAATTTCCAAATCCAGAATAGTTCAATTGTGATGAAGGAATATCTCATCAATGTAAATGAACAAACAATTGTCCCGACATTTATTCCCTCCAATAATTCCTTTGCGTTTGTCAATGCCATTGAAGTTGTTTTTGTGCTGAACACTCTTGTTTCAGACACAGCTCAAGTTGTGCCTAATACTTACAGTGGTCTATCTGAGCATGCTTTTGAAACAATTTACAGAATTAATACGGGAGGACCATTGATCACCCCTGACAATGACACCCTTGGGAGACTTTGGGATCGTAATACAAGCTTCTTAGCTTCAAAATCGCTTACTGAGAGATAAGGTTCCATTTTTCTCATGTTGTTTGACATTGAAAGTTTTGGTTCGAAAAGAATTCTGAGTAGACTTAGAAAGCTTCAAAACCGCGTGAGTCTTCCAAAAAGACTTCTCCATAAATTCAGGGCTGCAAAACCTTTTTCATGCTGGTTCTTACATTCATTCTGTTCTTGCATTCTATTTTTAAACATATCAATATTTATTGTATGCATACATTGCAGGTTTCTTAAATTGAACTCACAAACATAACAAAACACAGAAGTTTCATATATTTCATTCTATACCCATAAAAATAAATACAAAAATAGAATATTTACATAGAAAAATGAAGTGTGTGCATTGCATAAAGTGTTTGCAGTGTTTATATACATATATAATACAGACTAGCAAGCTGTAGATTGGAATTTGTAGTGTTAGCAAAGATGCCTTCATTGGTGGCAATTGACATATATGAGGAGGGGGTATCTGCATTGAAGATCCGTCCACCCACTGTTGTGTTACTTTTTGATCCACAGTCTATAAGGTAGTTATCGTGTGAAGTTGAAACCCCATTATGATAAAATGAAAATAAAAACAACACACAAATGCACACAATGACTACCATTTCCTTCACTTCTTTCTCTGCAACCCAATTGTGTGGTTCTCTCTTTTCTCTGCACCCAAATTATAGGATTCTCTTTGTGTCTCTTTCTTCCTCTGCACCTCCAGGCAATTCCAAGAGCCTATAACTCTTCCCAGATTTCCACCCTGACCATTGAACTGATGCCGTCACCCCCTCACCGAGCTGGGATAGGACCTCCTTCTTTAGAATATAGAAAGATGAACTTCAGTTCACCTCTATTCTAGAGAATAATTTGGAGATTGCCATGAAACTGCAGGTTCCTAAATATGTCAAGAATAGAGTTATAGAAATACAAGACCATTATTGTGAGATTTTTCCATTATAACCAGCGCATATAACCACTATATCTTGATCCTTAATCTCTGCAACCTGCAATCAGATCAGTTAGCAGATATTTAACACTGGAACACTATCTATGCCAAGATAAGATGTGCAAATGTTCCTCTGTTTTCAAAGCCTTAATTTATATTGGAGGAGGGAATGACCAATGTCTTTTTATTTGCGTTTTTTTATACACTAAAAGAACTACTAGTACCCTTTTATCCACAATTTCTCTATACAAGGAGCATAGTTTTAAATTTCCCAAAAAAAGAAAAACCAGTTACAATTTTACAAAATGTTAAAAGACATAACAACATGAATATAGGATATGCCAGCTTCGTTTTAAAAGCTTTGCACATGAAATGGAGCTCGAAACCAGATCTGCGTAATCTTATATAATGTGACCATGATCTTGCAACTGATGCATGAACTCCCTCTCTTGGGTAACAAATATGGCTAAAGCAAACTTCCCAACACTTTCATAGGCATCTATAACTGCCTTGAACGTGAATTCATTTGGCTGAAAACCCTTCTGTTTCATTTTTTAAAACATTCTCCTAACACCATCTACTAACCCTAGCTTCCCATAGCTAATTGTCATACTTGCATAAGTAATTGTATCTAGTTCAAGACCTTTGGCTTGCATGATCATGAACATGTTGTAAGCTTCATTAATCCTCCCAGCACTACCAAGTGCATATATAACAACATTGTAACAAGACACATCAAAATCCAACCTAGAAGCTCTCAGTTCATCACAAGCTTCCAAAGCTTCAGCATGCATCCCCACCGCAGAAAAGATTGCCATTCTCAAGGCATGAATACCATGTGGAAGCCCACTTTTACGTGCAACATTGAGCTGCTCTACTGCCTCTCTTGAAATGCCTCCTTTCTTCAAAAGAATGCCCAATGTTTTGTATGTATTCTCATTGGGTGAAGCCTTTAGTTTTAACATTTGATGAAAAACTTCAGTAGCCTCTCTCAATCTTCCATCTACAATGAACATGCTAATGAAACTATTAAAAGAAAGAACGTTAGTAAGAAATCTCGATTCTAACATTTCCTTTGCAATTTCAGTGGCTTCATTAAGCCTTCCATTCTTTTTGTATAAGGACAACATCATGGAAAAAGAAAATTCATTTGCCTACTGCTTTTCCTTCAAGACTTTGAATACTTCTTGTGCTTCAGTCACCATATCAGTGCGAGCATAAAGGTCAAGCATACAACGTGATAAAAAGGCATCTGGCTCAACACCCAATTTCTGTATGCGTTTGTACGTTTCTTGTGCTTCCTTCAAAAAACCACGTTACTATAAACCTTAATCAAAGAACTATACACCACAGAGTTCCCTGCAAAACCAGCATTTTGCATTATTTGAAAGTAACGTACAACTTCTTCCACACATCCAGCTTCAGCAAATGCATTTATCAAGGTACCATAAACAAAAACATCTGGCTCCACACCTGCGTTAACCATCTTTTCAAACATCTTCTCTCCCTCTGCAGCTCGACCCAATCTTCCATAGGCGGCAATAACAGCACAAAATGATGAACAGTTCGGCACAAACCCTGCTTCCTGCATTTTGGTAATAAAGTGTTTTGATTCATCTAGAAGTCCTGAACTTGCAAATGTCTGAATGAGAAAATCACATGTACATCTGTCAGGCAAAACCCCTTGAACTTCCATTCTTTCAAACAACTTCAGAACCTTGTCATGGACTTTTGCAATCCCATAGGCCTTGATCATGACATTAAATTCTAATACAGTTTGACCCTCGCCTCTTTCTTCACTGCACTTAAACACCTTTTCAGCTTCTAACCAATAACCCTGTTCCCCATATGCATCAATATTGGTAGCATAGCATTCACAACTCACTCCTCCAGCAAGATGGAACCTTTCAAACCATGCCCATGCTTTCTCAAGCATCCCCAAATCTATATACATCCTAATAATAGCTGATTCGGAGTACTCATCCACATGAACGCCAAATCCATCCATCTCCCTGACAACAGCTTCTACTTCACTCACCATGTGTCTAATACAAAATGCATATAAAATAGTTTGACAACCCACAGTATCAGGAACGAGCCCTGCTTCATAACTGTATCAGAAATTATACTTACTCCTTGTAAGAATCAGCAACCACTTCATTTTTCTTATATTCTATTTTTGTATTTATTTTTATGGGTATAGAATGAAATATATAAAACTTCTGTGTTTTGTTATGTTTGTGAGTTCAATTTAAGAAACCTCCCATGACAGTTCGGATTATAGGTCTATCCTATAGCATATTATATATAGATAAAAATTCACCTTCAATAAAAATTTTTTATTTAGAAATGATAAATTCTAATTTGTTGTGATATATATATATATATATATATATAATATATATATATATATATATATATATATAATATATAATATATATATATATATATATATATGGGGTCACGCTTGTGAAATGTGTATATATACATGTATAAAATCATCGCTGATTTTTTTCATTTATTCTTTATTTTTAATATAGAAAGGGAAAGTTTATCTATATATTAAATATATGTTATAATATCTACTTGTGAATAGGTAAAATCTGTTTGTAAATGTATATATGTAGGACTTCTGAGTTGCAGCAAGAGCTGCCGACTGCGTTGGACAAATTATCAGAGATCTGATATCAAGCGAGGTTACTTTATCCAAGAAGAAGAGTGGACTATTATTCAGTTGCAGGCAATTGTAGGAAACAGGTGATCAAACATGCAAAAAGATGAATATTCCATAAAAATAGATAACTTTTTATAAGAAGATGCAGATAACTTTTGTAAATATCTGAATTTCTTCTCTGTTTACTGGAAAAAATTGAAACAACTTTAAACTTTAACCTAATTCATCACCAAAAAGTTCATGTGAAAATCTACATCTTCCAAACATTTATTTATTTTGATTACGCTTGCAGATGGTCTCTGATAGCCTCACAGCTCCCGCAGAGAACAGATAACGAAATCAAGAATTTTTGGAAAATAGATAACTTTTTATAAAAAGATTAAATAACTTTTGTAAATATCTGAAGTTCTTCTGTGTTTACTCTAAAAAATTGAAACAGCTTTAAACTTTAACCTAATTCATCACCAAAAAGTTCCTGTGAAAATCTACATCTTCCAAACATTTATTTATTTTGATTATGTTGCAGATGGTCTCCGATAGCCTCACAGCTCCCGCAGAGAACAGATAACGAAATCAAGAATTTTTGGAATACAAAATTGAAGAAGCGTTCGTTCATGATGGGACTCGATCGCTCGACGCATGCACCGAAACAAGAAGCCAAACCTTCTGCTCCATATAGGTACGAGGCCTTGGCCATCACGAGGCACAATACACAGTTGGAAAAGGAAAGACGTGAAGTAGAAGCTCAGATCTTGAGAGAATCGCTTGTCATGGCCTCTGATTCTGCCGCTGCTTACCACACCGTAAACCTTCACAAACCCTAACATTAATAAGCGCATTATTTTTCTGCACAGAAGAAACATTAATAAGAGCAAGGAAGAATGTTTGATTGTTGTTTCTGATCACAAATGTTGGGTTCTGATTAAAAATAGAGAATCTAACCCATAGATATCATCTTTTGTATGCGCATCGCAGTAGTCTTCTTTGCCGGAATATCATCAGAAACAAGCGCATGAATAGTCATTGGCAATTTCTGCATCTGCACCAACAAACATTTGACACTATCGATCCAATATCTAAACACTAACATGGCAGTTATCAAGATAATTGTGAAGCAGGTTGTATTTTGTGTTGCATGTCTAGATAAAAACCCTAGCATTTACCATAATAACAGATACTAAATATCAAAACCTAATGGGGATAAACTTCTCCCAATTTAACTAAAGCACAAAACCACTTGAATCCAGCGCAGAAACTGATCGTTATATTAGACCAGCTAAGTTGTATAAGAGAATTCACCGTTTTGTCGTTTCTTCAGCAAATTTTCCTCCAGCAAATCCCCTCGCTTGCGACGGGTCTCTGCTACATTGCCTACTTTCTTGTAAGGTCGTTTCCCAGTATCAGATTTGTAATTACAGTGTAAACGTTCACAAACCCTAACATTAATAAGCGCATTATTTTTCTGCACAGAAGAAACATTAATAAGAGCAGGGAAGAATGTTTGATTGTTGTTTCTGATCACAAATGTTGGGTTCTGATTAAAAATAAAGAATCTAACCCATAGATATCATCTTTCGTATGCGCATCGCAGCAGTCTTCTTTGCCCGAATATCATCAGAAACAAGCGCATGAACAGTCATTGGCAATTTCTGCATCTGCACCAACAAACATTTGACACTATCGATCCAATATCTAAACACTAACATGGCAGTTATCAAGATAATTGTGAAGCAGGTTGCATTCTGTGTTGCATGTCTAGATAAAAACCCTAGCATTTACCATAATAACAGATACTAAATATCAAAACCTAATGGGGATAAACTTCTCCCAATCTGACTAAAGCACAGAACCACTTGAATCCAGCGCAGAAACTGATCGTTATATTAGACCAGCTAAGTTCTATAAGAGAATTCACCGTTTTGTCGTTTCTTCAGCAAATTTTCCTCCAGCAAATCCCCTCGCTTGCGATGGGTCTCTGCTACATTGCCTGCTTTCTTGTAAGGTCGTTTCCCGGTATCAGATTTGTAATTACAGTGTAAACGTTCACAAACCCTAACATTAATAAGCGCATTATTTTTCTGCACAGAAGAAACATTAATAAGAGCAGGGAAGAATGTTTGATTGTTGTTTCTGATCACAAATGTTGGGTTCTGATTAAAAATAGAGAATCTAACCCATAGATATCATCTTTCGTATGCGCATCGCAGCAGTCTTCTTTGCCCGAATATCATCAGAAACAAGCGCATGAACAGTCATTGGCAATTTCTGCATCTGCACCAACAAACATTTGACCCTATCGATCCAATATCTAAACACTAACATGGCAGTTATCAAGATAATTGTGAAGCAGGTTGCATTCTGTGTTGCATGTCTAGATAAAAACCCTAGCATTTACCATAATAACAGATACTAAATATCAAAACCTAATGGGGATAAACTTCTCCCAATCTGACTAAAGCACAGAACCACTTGAATCCAGCGCAGAAACTGATCGTTATATTAGACCAGCTAAGTTCTATAAGAGAATTCACCGTTTTGTCGTTTCTTCAGCAAATTTTCCTCCAGCAAATCCCCTCGCTTGCGATGGGTCTCTGCTACATTGCCTGCTTTCTTGTAAGGTCGTTTCCCGGTATCAGATTTGTAATTACAGTGTAAACGTTCACAAACCCTAACATTAATAAGCGCATTATTTTTCTGCACAGAAGAAACATTAATAAGAGCAGGGAAGAATGTTTGATTGTTGTTTCTGATCACAAATGTTGGGTTCTGATTAAAAATAGAGAATCTAACCCATAGATATCATCTTTCGTATGCGCATCGCAGTAGTCTTCTTTGCCCGAATATCATCAGAAACAAGCGCATGAACAGTCATTGGCAATTTCTGCATCTGCACCAACAAACATTTGACCCTATCGATCCAATATCTAAACACTAACATGGCAGTTATCAAGATAATTGTGAAGCAGGTTGCATTCTGTGTTGCATGTCTAGATAAAAACCCTAGCATTTACCATAATAACAGATACTAAATATCAAAACCTAATGGGGATAAACTTCTCCCAATCTGACTAAAGCACAGAACCACTTGAATCCAGCGCAGAAACTGATCGTTATATTAGACCAGCTAAGTTCTATAAGAGAATTCACCGTTTTGTCGTTTCTTCAGCAAATTTTCCTCCAGCAAATCCCCTCGCTTGCGACGGGTCTCTGCTACATTGCCTGCTTTCTTGCAAGGTCGTTTCCCGGTATCAGATTTGTAATTACAGTGTAAACGTTCACAAACCCTAACATTAATAAGCGCATTATTTTTCTGCACAGAAGAAACATTAATAAGAGCAGGGAAGAATGTTTGATTGTTGTTTCTGATCACAAATGTTGGGTTCTGATTAAAAATAGAGAATCTAACCCATAGATATCATCTTTCGTATGCGCATCGCAGCAGTCTTCTTTGCCCGAATATCATCAGAAACAAGCGCATGAACAGTCATTGGCAATTTCTGCATCTGCAACAACAAACATTTGACACTATCGATCCAATATCTAAACACTAACATGGCAGTAATCAAGATAATTGTGAAGCAAGTTGCATTCTGTGTTGCATGTCTAGATAAAAACCCTAGCATTTACCATAATAACAGATACTAAATATCAAAACCTAATGGCGATAAACTTCTCCCAATCTGACTAAAGCACAGAACCACTTGAATCCAGCACAGAAACTGATCGTTATATTAGACCAGCTAAGTTCTATAAAAGAATTCACCGTTTTGTCGTTTCTTCAGCAAATTTTCCTCCAACAAATCCCCTCGCTTGCGACGGTTCTCTGCTACATTGCCTGCTTTCTTGTAAGGTCGTTTCCCGGTATCAGATTTGTAATTAGGCCCGCTGATTATTTCTTAAAAATATGGAATTCAGAAAATGGTAAGGCCTTCAGGAATAAGAATCATCATATTAGTGGACGAGTCGATTCGATTTTATCATATGAAATTTTTTTGAATCAAGGCCTCAAATGGTTGCAATCGTCTAACATATGATCGTGTGGTTTACAAGATGACAGGCAGGCAGAGAGGAGAGTTGATTTCAGAGGGAAATGCCTTACGGCCTAATAATTATTCTTAAGATATATAATTTTTAAAGTAATTAAAAAGTCATTTTAGGAAGTTCTTTTATTTAGCCGATAGTGATTTTTTTCTTAATTAAAAATGGATTATATATATATATATATATATATATATATATATATATATATTATATATATATATATATATATATATATATATAGATATACATATATATACATATATATATATATATATAAGTATAAGTAATTCATGGGTTTTTAACCAATTAAGGATAAATAGTGTGTGCAATTAATATAAAATGATTAGCTTAAATATATAAGGTATTACTTGTTTAAAGATTAATTATGTAACGTGTATGGTTATGTTTAAATAAATATAATTAATAATAAAATGTAATTGGGTTTATGAAGTTGATGGTCCCAAATATGGAAATGGAACTATTCAAAATGTGTGCACAAATTTGTGTGTATTTCTAATAATGTGCATGTATTGTTTAGGCATCTTAGCTTAGCAAGTTTTAATATTCTAGTTAGGATGTCATCTCAACATGGTTAGGAATGTGCATGTGTTCTAGGAACACACACATGTTTATGATAAAAAAATCTGTTTACATGTATGTAACCTTATTTTTTACAAAATTTAGACCACACAATACTTTTTGGGAGTTATTTTGCAAACTTCTTACTTCTAAAACAAGCTTCAACGTCAAATAGGCATCACACGTTATCTATGTTACCAAATATGCATTCGAACTATTTTAGTACTTTCTTTTTAAATTTGGTTTAACATTGTAAAAATAACCAAGTTAAAATCCCTAATACAATCATTGTATTAAATTCCAAGGAAATTGGATAATATGCAACCTAATCATAACTCAAACCTACCATTGCCAAACCAAAATTTAGAACAAGCAAACTCATAAAAAGAAAGAAGAAATCCAACTGATGAAATTGAGGCATCCTTAGCTACGTTGAGTTCATTGATACAAGATATCCAAAACACTAGGGTTTCATTACGAGTGTCTTCTCCGAGGTCATTAAACTCAGTTGTATCATCCTTCTCCAATGTCCAAAGAATCTTAACCAATATTTTTTATTACAAGGCTAGAATGTATGAACATTGTAGAACTAGTCTATATAAACACAAAATTAGACACCTCAACATTACTAAACAATAATAATTTTTATCATTGTTTGTCGACCCAAGAGAAAACAACAAGATACTAGTAACCAAAAAATATATTTGTATAGATTAGTGCACCTACCAAACATTCTTAGACCATTGAATGGATAGGTTGCTTATGGTATTTGGTTACCTCCTTGTGGTAATATGGAGGTACTTTTATAATTATTAAGGAATTTATGGGCATAGTTTCAGCTAGAACTCCATGACAACTACTTTGACAAGGAGGAATTCTAGGGAGTGGGTCATGGATCTTCATAAGATAGAAAAAATGCTAGGCACAACACAACACTAGGTCCTCATCCACCTATATGGGAGCTTAACCCCCTACCAAACATCTTCTTGTGATGGATAGCATTGTTGAGACCCAGATGATTCTAGCTTCATTGCCTCACATACTAGTGCAATTTGGTGTCTTGGTGGTACTGTTTCACATGGAGCTACTACTAGCTAATGTTGCAGGTGGATAGGAGCATCTGACTCTATAATACTTCCAATGGAGCCATGTGCACATCAAGATGACAGACAAAATGATGTGTAAGCTTGAAATGTATGCTTTTACATGTACCTGGATTTCAGAGACTAAATTATTTGACTTTGAAAGGATCATGCATAGTTGAAGAAGAGTGTGTTTATGCAACTTAGTCACTATCTGGAACCAAACCTCAATATAACTTTCATGCCCTTGGTTTGATTGCTTATTTGGATCATTATTCATGTCTTCTTCTACCATGACCTTCAAATCTTCCTTTTTTTGTTGATTTTTCTTTTGAATACATGGCAGATTTGATGGCAACCATGAGGGAGATTTCTCGATCTCTAATTTTGTTGTCTACTCTTCATCAAATGCAACCCATTATTCTTTGATCTTCTTTTTTGAATCTTCTTCTTATGCATGTTGTACTTCAATGGAATCAAGAGAATTGTTTTTCTGTAATGTTCTTCCTGAGCCGAGATGAATACCATTGAGATCAAGAGGAGATATTTGGAAGTGTTGTACCTCAGCATTGTAAGTGGGCTGAGCTACTTCAATGTGTGGGTTATGAAATGGTCGTATAGGTAGTTGAGTGGGAGTGTATATTTGAGATGGATGTGGTTGGGGTTGCGGTTGTGGTGGAGGTGAATGGTAAGGATAACATGGAGTTGGTTATGGAGGATATTGAGGAAAATACTGAGGATATTGTGGATGGCTCCCATAAGTCCATTGCCAACCTTGTTGCCAAGATTGGTTTTGGGGTTGAGATGGCCAATGTTGTAAAGGAAAGGGTGTGCTCCAATTACTTTGATATGAATGTGAATAAGATTGAAATTGTGAATTAGTCTCTTTTGGAGGATGAGCTCCACTTAAGAAGGGGGGATGAGGTCAAGGGAAAGAGGTTAACTCTCCAAGGAAGGATTAGATAGGATTAGAACATCTTATCCAAGTTAAATGGTTAAAACAACCCTTGGAAGCTTCTGGAAGAGGAAGCTTCAAGATCTTTTTTAATTTTCCTGAATTTCTAGAATCAACGCACTCCGAGAAAGAGAAAAGTTGCTATTGATCAGTGCTTGTGAAGAATGGAGAAACCTTTATTCAAGTGCATATTTGTTTCCAGCCACATATTCCACCTAGACCTCTGATAAGTTTCATATTTTTCCTTGTTTATTTCAACGTTTACTATTTTTAGCAGTTTTTCGGGTCCTCAACTTTCAAAGCAATTTTGACCCCTTAAACGACATTGTTTTGAGGTCTGTAATAGGTTTGTATTCGTTGGTAGGAGTGTGTCACAAATACTATAGTACCCAGATAGAATTTTCCAATAAGGTATCATACGTGACGAACAAAGATAATTTGACCAAGTTACAATCCCAAGAATTTGTCTGCCCAACTAACCACAACAGGGCCTACAAACGCTTGGTGTTCCATCTCCTCGGGTTAGGGTTTTGGTTGTTTAGGGTTCTCCCTTGTTGTTCAATAATAAAAATTCCCTTGATCCTCATTATAACAAATTTGGAGTCATGTATATGCCACATCTCTTCTCATAGATAAGCTACCACCACTCGAGCTAGTTTATTTCTATTTTGTTTGTAAGCATATTTCATTATTATGATATTAATAAAATGAAGTGTTATTTCTACTGCATCTTTGTATTTATGGTTATATCTGTAATTTTTGTGTTCCTGTTTAAGTTCATATCAATGGTAGCAGAGCAGTCTTCTCTTTATTCTTTTTCTTTGCATGTCCCCAACGAGGTTAGGGTATAAGGAGTTAGGGCTCGATCTGGTTGAAACTTTACAATATCAGCCTCACAAACCCCGATAGTATCCTATGGCAGAAGAAAAGAAAGAGGAGGGGGGTAGGAGATCCTATCAAAATATTGGTCAATGAAGCCCTTGAGCGACAGAGGAACGCGATGATGGATAACTTTGCCTAGATCCTTCGATGGTGACCCACATATGACACATCCTCATCCAGCAACCACTTTGGAGGTGCCACTACTTTTAAGGTACAAGTTAACTTTGACATTGCCATATTTGAGGGACACATAGATGCAGACACAGTAGATAATTGGTTGAATATTTTGGAAGGATATTTTTCAGTACATGACCTTTCCAATCGGGAAAATATTACTTTTTCACTTCTCAAGTCGGCCCACACGTCAAGGACTAGTGGAAAACCTACTGTGAACAAAAGGATAAGAGGGAATCCTCACCTTTTTAGCCCCACCCACTTGGGATTATTTCCAAGATGCCATCAAGGAACAATGTTACCATGTTAGGAGATATGAAGATAAATATATAAAGTAGACCACGCTACGGTAGGGAAGGGACCAAGATGTGTTGGACTTCAAAATTTTTTTCCATACCCTCCACAAATAACTCGGTATCAAGGATTCTAAGCGACATTTAGTACTCAAGTACCACAAATTCCTACACAAGTACATCTAATATGAGATGGAGTTCCTAGACATCTCCTCACTCGGAATGACATACCGACACACCATTAAGATTGAGCATAATTTTAAACAAATGCCAGACTTTGGATCTGCAAATCTGAAGCATGGAAAAGGTGCCCCCAAACCACAAAGCAAAGGCCAAATCCAAGGCAAGGTGACCCAAGACAACCTACCAAAGCCACAAGAAAATAAAAGCACCCTGAGGACAAAGAAGGACATGGGAATGGTGTGAGTTCCATAATAGCTCCACTCACTATACAAGTGAGTGGCTGTGAGCTCCACTCAGAGCTAGAACCCAACAAGGGGAATGAAAAAGGGAAGTAAATCATTAATGTAAAGCCTAGTTCAACCATGGCCACCACTAAGATCCATAAGAATGAGGCTGAATATCCATAGGAGGGGGAACACCTCTTCCACTCACAGATGTGGGTGAATTTTTCTCTGCTGCAGTTCATTGTCAATAGTGGGAGCTAGAAGAACCTCATTTTAGTAGAATTCGTGAAGCAGATGGGCCTACTGATGATAGGACATCCAGAGTCATACACCATCGGGTGACTTCATCAAGGATGAGATGTCCACATCAGCTAGCAGTGTTGCCTTCCTTACAACATCAAGCCCTTCATGGATGAGGTACTGTGTGATGTTTCTCCTCTTGAATTTTTTGATGTATTATTAGGACAACCATACTTGTGGAAGCGACATGCTGTGTATGACTCTAGACCTTGCTTTATGATTATTACTTTGGGAAATAGGTTGTACTAGATACTAGAGGTAGCCCCACCTACCACCATCTCTTTGATCACTACAGAGAAATGTACTAAGATAATTTCCCAGACCAGGAATTTTTTTTTCCGTATGATTTGACCTCAAGGCAAGAATAAGGTTGTGGCCACGAGTTCTAGACAAGGCTCCTCTACGCAACAAAAACAGATGGAAAAGGTTGTGTTTGAGTACGCAGACATTCTCGCCTCAATTACAGGGCTACCCGTACATTATCAAGTCAAGCACCCAATGAACACATCTATCAAGGCTCTATTCTAGAGAATGATGATATAAAGAGATAGATTCAGGAGATGTTGTAGAAAGGGCACACTAGGCCATGTTCATCACCCTATGGGACCCATATTGTATTGGTACAGAAGAAGGACGCAACTTGGAAACTCTATATTGACTATTGGGCACTGAACAAGATCACTGTCCGGAATAGATACCTAATCCCACGAATTGACAACCTTCTTGACCAGCTTAAGGGGGCCAAATATTTCAATAATATTTACTTGAAGTCCAGTTATCACTAGGTTCCTATCAAACCCTCTAATGTGTGGAAGACTGCCTTCAAATACAAGGAGGGCCTTTTCGAATGGTTGGTCATGCATTTTGGGTTGACGAATGCTCCCACAACCTTCATGAGATTGATGGATGACATCTCGCAACCCTTCACCAATTCATTCATGGTAGTATATTTAAATGACATCTTTCTCTTTAGCTAGAGTCAAGAAGAGCACCTCCATCATATTCGACGGGTCCCTCAAACCTTATGAAAACACAAGCTGTGTGCCAATTTGGAGAAATGCAGTTTTGGCATGACCCATGTTCAATCTATGGGGCATAATATTGATGATCAGGGTGTGAATATGGACCCATCCAGGATACAAGTCACTTAGGATTGGCTAGCCCTAACCACTCTAATAGAGCTCTGCAACTTTCTGAGTCTTGCCAATTTCTACTGTAGGCTCATGTTGGGGTTCTCTCATATCACTTGGCCTTTAATTCAAGTCACCAAGGGTGGAGCAAAAGAAAAATTATTTTGGTCTGAAACTGAACAAAAGGCATTTGTAGAGTTGAAGAATCATATCTTCTTTACACCAGTTCACATTACCAAACCTGCAACAACCATTTGAGATGAGACAGTCGCCTCCGACTATGTTATTGGTCTAGTTCTTACTCACAGGGGAATCCAGTGGCTTACCATAGTGAGACACTTTCAGACATAGTCTAAAGGTATCCCACTTATGAAAAATAAATGCATTCCATTATGTAGGCTCATCGTCAATGGGAGCATTATGTTATGGGGAAGGAAATGGTCATCCAAATAGACCACCGACCCCTACAGTTCATACAGACACAAAGGAAGTTACAGAATGATTACCATCAGAAATGGTCCACATACCTGCAACAATAATGTTGTAGATTGCCTCAGCTGATGAGTCATGGCGCTGATCACTATGCTCGACACCAGTGGGCATGAGACTTCAGG
>APFE030467225.1:164064-176044 GCA_000404065.3 Pinus taeda | reverse complement strand
AATTTTAGCTCCATATTTTTTTCAGAGAGAGAGAGAGAGAGAGAGAGAGAGAGAGAGGCTTTTTAATATGATAAATTACAATTGGTCATAATTGTAAAGATTAGAGTCAGAATCTTGTCCACCATAAATTTTTAATAGAGAAGGTGTCTTCTGACAAAGATGAAATTCCTCGGGGATTTTCAGAGATCTGTCATTACCCCGACACTAACTACCATGCACCTCCTCATTGTAGATAACATTCTCATCTTTTACAATGGGTCTCTATGGGAGATAAAATACTATAGAAGACTCTCCTTATATGGAAAAGCCATAGGTATGTCCATAAACAACCTCAAATTTCTAATATCCTACTATCATTTGGAAGATGAAGAGATTTTCGATTTCACCCAAATCCTCCCTTTTGAATCTAAATTTTTAGGGGAAGGCGCGAAGTACTTGGGGTTTCAATTTAAACGAAATTGTTACAACAAGGAAGATTAGCATTGGCTCATTGTAAAAGTGGAAAAACAATTGAAAAATTGGTGTCTAAGATGGCTTTCTAAGGTTGGTCATATATTCTTGATCAAATCTGTCTTAGAATCCTTCCTCGCTTGTTGGACATCTCTTGCATGGATTCCCGAATGTATCCTAGAAAAAATCAAAAGAATTTGATCAATTTTTCTCTAATCTAGGAAGCGAGAACATGGGTGTTGCCTTGGGTCACATTAGATAAATTTATATACTAAAACTCTTGGGAGGATGGTGCCTAAAGAACATCTTCTTATTTTCAAAAGTCTTGAGTTCCAAATATGGATGGAGGCTAATATCGATGCAAAGTTTATGAACATCGATATCCATCTAAAAATACATAGCCCCATGCTCATTGGAAGATTAGATAAGAAGGATTGATAAGCCAAGGACCAATATCTTAGTAGTCTAGAGAGTTATCCTCAATTATTTTGATATCATTGGTAAAGGGTTGGCATGGAGGGTCAACACAGGCAACAAAGAGAGACTTAGCCTCGATCCCATGACTAGTAGTGCCCAAAGTCACTCATTTCCACTCCCTCTAATAGATTCTAAGCAACAACCCTAAGATTGGATACATCTCCCTAATGGCTGATAGAGTCTTAGCAAATCAAATATTGTGGTGGAAAGTGGTACAGAAAGCCAAGTGTCCTACTAAATCCAAATTACTAATGTTGTGTCTAGTGGAGAAAAAGGTCCCCACTTGGAATGTCTCACAAAGAATATTTATGATCAGGTTAGGATGGTGTTCCTTATCTAAAAGCAATGGTGAAAATGCATCACATCTATTCATGACCTACACTTTCTATAAGCAGGTGTGGAAAAAATGCAGGAATGCAATGGGACACACAAGTGCATGCGAAGGAGAGGACTTTGAGGAGCCTTGGAAGGCATGGCTCACAAACCCTAGTTGTCATGATATCAAACCCCTTCCCCTAATCATATGTTTGAGGGTGTGGATGGCCAAAAAAAAGGCCATTTTTCAGTACAAACCTTTGGTACCTAAGCATATTGTTATTAAAGCCCGCACTATATTACATCATTTACCATAAGAAAAATTCCTTGTCCCCCCTAGAGTGATCAGGATAGAAATCATTGATCAAACAAGGTCATGGGCCTACTTTTATGGAGCTTCAAACAATAATGGACAACATAGTGGAGGAGGCTTCATCCTCTTTCTCATAGAGGCTCACTTTTATCAGGTTAAAATTGGTTTTGTCCAAGGGACCAACAACCAGGTGAAGCTCTTGGCTTGTAAAAAAATGTTATTTTTCACTCTATGCACTCAGATTCATATTTTGGGGGACTCTATGCTCATTATTAATTGGCTTAACAAAAATCAAGTATGCGAGAATATTATTCTCATCCTATTCTATAGGAATACATGTGACTCATTGACTCTTTCTTGATTTTTACATGTTCTCATATTTATAGGGAGAGAAATAGGACAACCGATTGCCTTTCAAAAGAGGGCCTTGAGATGGATTAAGGATTGTGGAATATAATGGAGATATTTAATCGACAAGCATAAAAGTTCTATCATAAGTCATTTAGGAACAAAATATTCGGAACAACAAGAGAATAATACCATAGGATCCAAATATTTGCACTCTATTTTTGTATTTATTTTATTTTTTAACCACTCAGGCAATATATATCTCGTTGGATGGAACAATTATACACCTCACTTTGGTTGTAATTAACATCACTTATGTTTTTCTTCTATAAATTTATGGTTAACAGTTAGGTTTCTAGTTGTTGACGATGTTGAACCTTCCAACATTTAGGGGATCTCCCCGATAAGAAGTCCCAACTAGGACTCAAACAATTTGGAGTAGGAGTCCCAACAGTGGGTGGTAGTGTAATACCTTAATTGCAGTAGCATCAAGAGATAAGTAAGATAAATTTGGGTGAGAGCAAGTATGTGACCTTGTAGAGAGTCAAGTGTGATGCATGTGGTTTCTAACATACATACGGGAAAAGGAAGTGTACCCCTTAGAAGCCTGTAATAGTACACAGATTGAAAGGAACACATGAATCGAATGAAATCACATTCTAAAATGTGGAATAGCCCACAAATTAAAGTGACAAATTAATCCAACAACACACATTCAATAGGTTTTGTACAATTGCATACAAAGTGGTTCATAAGAAAACGTGTAAGCTAAACAACATGCATTGCTAAAGAAACCAGAATAGTTCAACTACAATAACAACATATGGATGAAAGCGTCGCGGCTCTGATATTATTTTTATAAGTGAAATTTCCATCCCTACATACACCATTGACAATGACTAGCCCCAATAGTGGAACATTATAGTCAAGAACACGTGCTCTTTCAAAGAAGTGTACTCGCTCTACATTGTGGAGAGGCCAAGGCTCATCATAATATTGCTAGGGCTTTTCTAAGCCTAAGCCTAGCCAAAATCTTGGCTCCCAAAATCCTATTATATGAGTTATGAGGTTCTATTTATAGCAAAGGGTGGGGTGATCCGTGACATTCCCCTTTGTGACTCTTTGACTACCCTCATGATTCTTCAACTTCTTTACAAATAACTCATTACATAACATGATGACCTTTGACATTCCACTAATGACAATTAGAATTTCACTTACAAACTATTTACAAATAATATTACATTTTCCACATGTACCCATATGAGACAAAATAAGCTAGAGATAGCCTGACAAGACAAAACACTATGATTCTGAAGCTTGGGGAAAGACCAACTCGGAAACCTCCACTTGGTGTATCTTGGTCACATATCAATGCCAAACTTGGTACTGCATGATGGTGTCCCTAAACTACTTGATAGTGTCTTTCTGAAGGATGACTCTTTCCTCCATGGAATTTGAGTACATGGTCTTGGAACATGTATCCAACTTGTTTTGAAGTAAGTGCATCATGGTGTTAACCTTGAACGGACCACCGGTGTATTGCTGCATGTTGCATGTGTTCAACTCCAAGTCTTCTCTTATGGCCTATTATATTAGATGCTCCACATACTCAATGATCTCTAGCTGGAATTGGTTCTTGTGTTTAGCATTGGTCAGGCAACCTGCATCTGTTCACTCTCTTCCTCAACTGTTGGTTGTTTTGGCTCACCAATTTATATTGGCACTATTCCCTCTGTCATTACACCTTACATTTTTTATTCTTATTGCTTCTAATTCTCTCTTGTTCTTTCCTCCTTAACTCTCATCCTTCCTTTGGTTCTTGTTCAACTTGTTGTGATCTCATTTTTCCTACCCGCAAGCTTTGCTTTTATCTCTTCCTTCACTCTGCTCTCTTTATCCATTGCTCCCTCTTTTCCTTTGTTTCCAAAGTTTCTTTCTCCATGATAGGATCTTCTCTCATCTTTCATCTTTGCTCTACCTATGGGTTCTCGGAAATCTTCCTCTTTCCCTTATCCTACACTTGATTGCTACCTATTGTGATTTTTTTTGTTGCTTCATGTCATGCTATTATCTGTAGAGAAGATTTCCAAGTTGTTTCTATACTAACTAAATCGTGGAGTTTGGAGGCATTGTAAAAGTACCTCCAAGGGTCCTCTTCATGCCAGTGAAATGTCTCATGGATCCATGGAAAGTACACTCTCGCATAGTGGTCCTTGAAAATACTGTGAGGATCATACAGATTGAAGTCTTTGGTGTCAAATATGAATCTTAATATTTCCTTAGCTTCGACATCTGCATCCTTCAAGCTCTTAATCTCGTACAATCTGATCCACAGAGGAAGAGCAGACCATGGTGCTTTCTTCTTCCTATGTAGTATTATTGACAACCATGTGGAGAGGTGATATGAGATGAAGATCGCACTGAAGGTTCCTTGATCTCCACAGGAATTCCAGAGCTCTAAGATAAAATTTGAAAATTAGCTCTAGAGGCATCCATTACATAGAATGGTGAGAGTGCCCATAAACATGGTATCATCAATGGATTTTTGATGAGTTATTGGGAGATCTGCTTCAAATAAACAAAAACTTTTGATTTGATTCTCTGAAGTTGTTGCTTTGAGAGCTCTCCCCAACCATTCCACTACCAATATGAAGATGAAAGGTAAGAGTGATTATCCTAGTTGAATGCCTTAAGATTTTTTAAATGGATTGGAAGGGGAAGCATTTAATAGAATGGACAAGAAGATTGATGATAACAAATTGGTAATGTAGTTTATCTATTCTTAATTAAATCCAAAATCCCTAATAATGTTGAAGAGGTATTGCCAATTTAGCTTGTCAAAAGCTTTTGAAAGGTCTAGCTTATGAAGCATACCATGTTTTTCTTTAGTTTTTCAAAGAGTGTATGGTTTCATGGGTAACCATGATTCCATATAATATTTGGTGACCTTTGATTTAGCTTGTTTTCTCCGATGAGATGAGATTTGGAAGGAGAGGTTTGAGCAATTTTGCTATGATATTAGTGATGATTTTATAAATGGAATTGTAGACAGTGATGGGTATGTATCCATTAGGGTTTTTCACTTTACCTTTCTTTGGCACTAGTGAGAGAAAAGTTCCATTTAGTGCTTTTAAGATGGATCATGCTTTTTCAGATTTTTCCATTGCCTACCAAATATCCAAACTCATTGCGGACCAACATATTTAAAAAACTTAAGAATTTCTTTAATTGTTTCTTGAACTTCTTCAAAAGATATTTCTCTAAGGAGGGAATCATTTTGTTCTTGTTTTACCATGGATGGGATGTGCCTAGAGATTTTTTGAATCACCTATTGTCTATTAGGAATGGGCTATGTAAAGAAATATTGATAATAACATATTAGATTTTGAGTTATATCTTGATGTCCCTGCAATTTCACTCCTTTAGGATTTTTTATGGAGGAAATGTGATTGTGATGGAGATGTTGAAGCAAATATTTTTCGAAAAATGTTATGTTTAATTCACCTTCCTTGAGCCATCATACCTTTTTTTGTTTCAAAATAAGTTCATCCTACTCATGGAGCTCCTAAATATTAGTAAGAGTGATGGTTTATTATTTAATTAACATTTGAATCGACCTTATAGGATGGCTTCATGTTGTATTTCCTCCATCTATTTTTCTAGTATGCACTTTTCCTCCAATATGTTATTCAATTATATTTTCTTCTAGCATTTAAGCTATCGTTTAATGTGTTTTAAGTTTTTATGGATGTCATACATTGATGTACCTTACAATGTTATATGTTCCTCCCACCACTTCATTATGTTAACTTGAAATTCTATATGGTGTAGGCAAAACGTCCCTAGGAAAAAAATCCTATTATGAGTTCAAGACATTATGTCAATATTTAGACATATAGGCCAATGGTGTGAGCCACAACTCAAACGATCAAGTTTACAAACCACTTGTTATGATCCTCCATTTTTTTTATTCCAAGTAAAAATGACATTTATAGTTTTGATATTGACTAGGAGAGAAGACACCATTGCTTCCAAAAATTAAATGGAATTTGGATCATCTTTTTATCATTCCTCGCTTTTCTTCTAGTGCTTTTATGAGGTTTAAAACTCCATCAAGCATCCAAGGAGAGGGAGAGAGAAAAATATAGGTGCTAGAAATGGAATGGGGGAAGGGGATTTATCGTTTGGTGATGGAAGACCATAAATGTTATACAACTAGCAAGTATCATTTGAGCCAATGAGTTGAAATTGGAAGATGAGAATTTTAAAGGAGGAAAACATGTTAAGAATGATAATTTCCTGAGGCTTCCATATAATGGAAAGGTTTCTTATTTGTCCCTGAGTATCAATAAAATTTCTCTACAGTCTCTTCCTTATTTCCTTGTTAGTTTTATAGTTACATCACTTGAAGTTTTGTTTTCCTAAATCATCATGACTATGGGGGTTTTAGAGTACCAATTTTCTTAAAGGGGTCTGTTATTATTTTTCAATTGAGGTTCTAATATTCCAATAGATAATTTTTATGTTGAGGGTATGTTGGAAGTAACAAAAACTTGCATAATCTCTTTGATTCATCCTAAGTTGACCAACATATCTCCTAATCCTGATAGGAATTGTTTGTTTCCCTTCCATTTTCCTTTTTCTTCCCTGTGGGGTTTAAAAAGGCCCTGGATTGGCTCGGATTAAACTCCTAATGATCCTTTGTTACATTTCCCTGATGCCAATTTTAAGGCAGGTTGGTGAGATTTGAAATATGCTCAGCTTCGTACCTTGACTTGATGTTTTGGGAGAGTTTGTGGGTATTTTCCTTCCCATTCTTTAGTGATTTATATAAGTTAGAGTGAATCTTAATCCATATCACCATTAAAATATAAGGATTTATCTAGGCCACATTCTAGAGTAATTTGATGAAGGGGTGGGGGAGGCAAGAAAGCAAGGGAAGAGAGGAGTAGCTCTAAAGAGGATAGAGGAGGTGGATTTCAATCATGCATAATTATTTTAGGTGACAACGAGGTCAAGGGAGGATTAGGTGACACTAAGGAGGAAAGTGGGTCAAAGCAATTGTTAGTGGAAGGTTTGTTTCTTAAGGGTTGGGATGTGAGGGAGGGATTTTAGGGTCCTTACACTTGCCTCTAGTTTTTATGAAGTCATCATCATTAGGAGAAGAGACAGAATCAAGGTTAGCATCTACAATGAAAAGAGGGTAGTTATAGTAAGGATGGTCATATTTGTGGAACCTTTAGCATCAAAGAGGGATATGCTCATAATGTAAGGTTTTCTTCCAGAGCTCATCCTCGTAATAAATATTTGTTGATTCTAGGAGACACTTAGAGATATTCATGTAAACATAAATATAGGAAGAAAACATATACCTAGCATGCTTTGTTTCTTCCTAAGCTTTGACAAAATCACCAAGGGTGTTGCCAATATTAGCTAGAATTTCTTCATCGCATAATTCCTACAACAACAAGTACATGATATTCTAGACTAGAGCTACTATGAAATTTTCCTTATCAGGTAGAAATCCTCCCATTGAGAAGTGGAAATATAGCCCAACCGAGTTGAGCAAGTATGGTCCATTTTAAAAGACTCAAGTTCTATCTTCAATATTAGCAAAGAGAAAAAACCTTTGGCTCCTAATTCCATTTAATTTTTCTGAAGCTCCCATTTTAACTTAGATCTAGTGGGAAATTGTATTCTTTTAAGACTAGATGCCAGGAAATTTCCTAATTAGGGTGTGATCCCACATGTATTGGATATATTCTCTGATATGGATAGACTGTATTTTGAATATAAGATCTATTATTGCTATAGATAGACATTACAATGACATTCATTTGCCTAATTGGGTATTGGACTACAACAAATTTTGTTATTTCCCATTAGGGTTTTTGATCAAAGAAATGGTTTTAGCAATAAAAGGTTTTTCAGAATGATTGTATCCTATTGTAATAAAAAAAATTGTTTCCCACTAGGGTTTTCACTAGAAATAATGAGTTTAGTAGAAAAGGGTTTTCTAGAATGATTATATCATGTTGTAAGAAATTTTGGTGTTTCCCATTAGGGTTTTCACTAGAAAAAATGGGTTTAGTAGGAAAAGGTTGTCGAGAACAATTGTAAAACATTGTTCAGAATAATTGTATGTTGCTACAATCTTGTTCTACGAAGGAGATCCATTCCCTCCACTAGCATTAGCCATAGGAAGCGCAGTTGGACAGTCACCAAAAGCACATTGGCTAAGGTTTAGTAGCATAACCAAATTTTGCAGACTATGTAGCAAGAAAAAATGACTCAATTTAGAGATTATTAATAACATAATTGTTTTATTAAATAGTTTAAATATCTTAGAGTTTATAGAATTAATATATATATTTTTAATTTCTTAGAATACTTTTTTTAATATTCCATCAAATAATATTTATTTTTAAATTTCTTTCATTTTTATTAATTATAAAATTATAATATTTTTTATTTCGTTTTTTATGTTATTTTTCTACTTTTAATCTTAATAAATAAAATGACCATTAAGATAATAAAAAAAAATTATTTTTTGATTTTTTGATTTAATTCATCTCTAATCATATGAATATGGAAAATAATTAAAAAATTGTTAATGATAGAAAGAATTCAACATTTTTATTATCTTTCTTTATGTATGTAATATTTATCACTATTGTAGTATCATTAGTTTTTTTATCTTTGAATATTCCTTGTCCCACAATGCATAAGTTCTAAATAAATCTTAAAAGAATTAAAGCCCACAATATAAATGTAAGACATATACTCAAAAATATTACAGTGTTCAAAAACTTATTTGTGTGTGTATAGTGAGAGTAAAGGGGTATGTTTCATTCCTTTATACTCAATAGCTTTCCATTTTACTTTCCAACAACTCTTATCATCTCTTCCAAAATCATGGCTTAGCAAACTAATCTACCCACATTATAATAAACAAACTTGTGATTTATTATTATTTTTTAATTAGATCTTTTTTTTTAGTATAATCCTATTAAATGCTATGTTAGCAACATCTCTTAGTAGCATAATGCAACATCTCTCACTAAATGAACTGTCTCAATGGGAAATGTCAAGAGTCACCCAACCCTTTGCTATAAATAGTACCTCATAACTCATTGTAGAGGCTTTTGGTCAGCCAAGCTTTCGATAGGAATATCTTAGAGAAAGCTTTAACAGTATTGTAACGAGCCTTGGCTTCTCCACTGCACAGAGCTAGTATATCTCTTTGGAGAAGCAGAAATTTGTGGCTGTAAGGTTGCGTTGTCAGAACTAGTGGTTGGACATTGATGTATTGTATGGCTGGAACTTACTCTTCTTAATATAACAAAGGAAACACGTTTCATGCATATGTTGTATTGTATTTCAGCTATCTTGAGTACTCTAAATGATATATGTATTTGTTTGGTTACACATGTATGTGTAGCTATTTCTGCATATGTATGTATGAATCTTTCTTAAATGTGTTGTTGGTTTAACCATCACTTTTGATTGCTAGCTAACTTGCCTTCCATGTTGTGATGCATCTTTGCTTGTGTGTTCCCTTCTTAACTCTGTGCCATCACAGGTTTCCAAGGGGCACACTCACCTCACCCTCCATGTGTTAGAACCTCTCATGCACCTTCCTTGACTTACCGCATAGATCACACCCTTGCTACCAACAGGGACATCTTACTTTCCTATGTGTGAAACCACAGTCAAGGCATTACTGTACGACCCACGACTGGGACTCCTACACCAAACAGTCTGAGGTCTAATTTGGACTTCTTACTGGGGAGATCCACTGACATGTTGGCGGGTCTAACGTCGTCAACATTTCTAGCTCTAGAAGGAGGGCCAGATGACAAGTTATGCCCTCTCATCCTGTTTTGAACCTTTTCACATCTATCATGGAGTCTTGCACTCTCCTCCCTCCATGATGTTTTTCGCATGCTGAATCTATTACCATCACAAGGGAGTTTTTCAATCTCTTATCCACATACAGATATGATGGTGAAGGCGAAGTGGCCTAGCCTGAATTCTTACATGGCTTCCTTGCCATGCTTCATGAGGAAGATGGATGTTCTGATGAACATGCGAGTCTATTGCTTATATACACACTTCGCGAATCTCCACATTGGTAGCTGTACAACCTACTGGCTGACAATGTGCACTCACTTGAGCACTTATGTGATCTCATTGAAGACACTTTCTATCATTTTGATCTAGAAAATCTTGACCAAAAACTGTTACAACAATGAAAGGCTCCACACGAATTGCCTATGGATTTTTGACAGTGCTTCCGTGATTTACAATTTCAAGCTCCAAAGAGCTAGATGAATTTTTTCTATCTTTGGGATAGATTCATGTATTTCCTTTAGAAATCTGCACATACCAAGAAGAAGTTTGAACTCAAGCCTCGCTCAACATTCTTCAATGATGGAGCTGCACACAATCACAAACAGACACGGTCACTGTCACAACTGATTGTCTGCCGTCCCCTCATCAAACAACTCCACCACTGCAAAGTGATGCGGGAGATCATGCTCACACATCTGTTCAACTGTCACAACTTCCCAACATCACTCCACTTAATTTTCGCGCAGATTTGGTTGTGATCCCATTGAGTTGTCATATGCACTTTGTACCACAACCTTAGTCTTCGTACTCAGATGATCCTTCAAATGATACTATTTTTTATTCTTCCATTCTAGGCTCTACACTTGTTGTGAACAAGGATCAAGCCATCGATGGAGCTGGTGTTGAGCAACCAACATGCGATGTCATTCATGAAGAGTATGACTAGGAGCTTGAGCATCACCACTCGGTGAAGAATGACTCCCTTATGTCCGAGCCTTCTCCGTTCTTTCCTGACATATTTGGTGAACCTGCCATCCATGATTTCGCATGTGTATCTTCATCTACGTATGCACCCATTGTCGATCACTCGCAGGACACACTGGATGTCAGTCCATCATCCGACAACGAAGAGGATAAGTTATTCATTGAAAATCCACTTGAGATTTAGATTCAAAAGGGAGGATCTGGGTGAAATGGAAAATCTCTTAATCGTCCAAATGGTGGTAGGATATTAGAGAGTTGAGGTTTTTTATGGACATACATGTGGCTTTTCCATATAAAAGGAGAGTCTGCAATAGTATGTTTATCTCGCATAGAGACCCATTGTAAAATATGAGAATTCCACCTACAAAGAGGAGGTGCATGATAGTTAGTGTGGGGGTATTGAGAGATCTCTGAAAGTCCCCGAGCAATTTCACCTTTGTCAAAAGACACATTCTCTATTAAAAATTAGTCTGCAATAGTATGTTTATCTCCCATAGAGACCCATTGTAAAATATGAGAATTCCACCTACAAAGAGGAGGTGCATGATAGTTAGTGTGGGGGTATTGAGAGATCTCTGAAAGTCCCCGAGCAATTTCACCTTTGTCAAAAGACACCTTCTCTATTAAAAATTTATGGTGGACAAATTTTTTACTCTATTCTTTACAATGACGACCAATTGTAATTTATCATATTAAATTAAAAAGCAACTCTCTCTCTCTCTATATGTGTGTGTGTGTGTGTGTTATATTTCATATCGAAATATACATCATGCAAAGTATATTTGCATAAAGCTTCAAAAGATCAAGAAAGATTAATCTACACAAAACAAAAAGGTCCTCAATTCTCCATCATCATTTTAACTCATAATATCATCATATTTCTAATGCTACTACCTTCAAGGCCTATCCCTCAAAGTACTCGTGGATTTCCAAAACTGCCTAAAAATCATGAACTACCGATCAACCAGAGTGTTCAACTCTCTGTAAATGTGATGAGAGTTGAACCATGAGAGTTGAACCATTCTCATCTCCTGATTTCACTTTCAATCTAAAAAAAAAAATATGGAGCTAAAATTCCAGCCTTTCTGTTTATCCAGTCCATGAATAGTTATAAGTCCTCTAGATGTGGAGCTTTTTTGCCTCATATATAAGTCCTCCAGATGTGGAGTTTTTTGCCTCGTAAAAGTTTGCAATCTATACCAAAACATACAAAACATAAAATTTAATTAAATTATT
>APFE030467225.1:60867-159062 GCA_000404065.3 Pinus taeda | reverse complement strand
ATATATATATATATATAAGTATAAGTAATTCATGGGTTTTTAACCAATTAAGGATAAATAGTGTGTGCAATTAATATAAAATGATTAGCTTAAATATATAAGGTATTACTTGTTTAAAGATTAATTATGTAACGTGTATGGTTATGTTTAAATAAATATAATTAATAATAAAATGTAATTGGGTTTATGAAGTTGATGGTCCCAAATATGGAAATGGAACTATTCAAAATGTGTGCACAAATTTGTGTGTATTTCTAATAATGTGCATGTATTGTTTAGGCATCTTAGCTTAGCAAGTTTTAATATTCTAGTTAGGATGTCATCTCAACATGGTTAGGAATGTGCATGTGTTCTAGGAACACACACATGTTTATGATAAAAAAATCTGTTTACATGTATGTAACCTTATTTTTTACAAAATTTAGACCACACAATAATTTTTGGGAGTTATTTTGCAAACTTCTTACTTCTAAAACAAGCTTCAATGTCAAATAGGCATCACACGTTATCTATGTTACCAAATATGCATTCGAACTATTTTAGTACTTTCTTTTTAAATTTGGTTTAACATTGTAAAAATAACCAAGTTAAAATCCCTAATACAATCATTGTATTAAATTCCAAGGAAATTGGATAATATGCAACCTAATCATAACTCAAACCTACCATTGCCAAACCAAAATTTAGAACAAGCAAACTCATAAAAAGAAAGAAGAAATCCAACTGATGAAATTGAGGCATCCTTAGCTACGTTGAGTTCATTGATACAAGATATCCAAAACACTAGGGTTTCATTACGAGTGTCTTCTCCGAGGTCATTAAACTCAATTGTATCATCCTTCTCCAATGTCCAAATAATCTTAACCAATATTTTTTATTACAAGGCTAGAATGTATGAACATTGTAGAACTAGTCTATATAAACACAAAATTAGACACCTCAACATTACTAAACAATAATAATTTTTATCATTGTTTGTCGACCCAAGAGAAAACAACAAGATACTAGTAACCAAAAAATATATTTGTATAGATTAGTGCACCTACCAAACATTCTTAGACCATTGAATGGATAGGTTGCTTATGGTATTTGGTTACCTCCTTGTGGTAATATGGAGGTACTTTTATAATTATTAAGGAATTTATGGGCATAGTTTCAGCTAGAACTCCATGACAACTACTTTGACAAGGAGGAATTCTAGGGAGTGGGTCATGGATCTTCATAAGATAGAAAAAATGCTAGGCACAACACAACACTAGGTCCTCATCCACCTATATGGGAGCTTAACCCCCTACCAAACATCTTCTTGTGATGGATAGCATTGTTGAGACCCAGATGATTCTAGCTTCATTGCCTCACATACTAGTGCAATTTGGTGTCTTGGTGGTACTGTTTCACATGGAGCTACTACTAGCTAATGTTGCAGGTGGATAGGAGCATCTGACTCTATAATAGGGGTTGACTAGCATAGGCTACATGGAGGCTCATATGAGCCTCACATATGTACCAACTATGGGAAGACTCATTAGGGACAAATATAGGGTACTAAGAAACATAATTTTGTGGATGAGGTTATGATTTTTGCCATATATATATATATATATATACACTAGAATTATACCAAGGAAAGAAACAAACCGTATTATGGACTACAAACATATGAATATTTTTCTAAGCAAGGATGGTTTTAATTCACCATACTTGGTGTTTTGGTACAGTGAATGAAAAAGTGACATCTACTACAACATTGGTGCCCGAAACTAGCATTGATGCATCCATGGGGCTGGTGTGGAGTGCTACCATGGCGTAGCAATTGTAAAAATCATACAATTATATATATAAACTTTATTGAGGTTTTTATTTTTCTATATAATTATATGTTGTTTACAAGTTCTATGCCATGGTAGCACTCCACAAGTCTAGCCCCATGGATGAATCAATACCAGTTTCAGGCACTAATGTTGTAGTTTATGTCACTTTTTCATTCATTGTACGACAACACCAAGCATAGTAAACTAAAATCATCTCCACTTAGAAAATTATTCATATGTTTGTAGTCCATAATATAGTTTCTTTTTGTTATTTGTGTAATTGTAGTTCTTATTTAATGTTTCTACAAATTTTGGTAACACCATGGGAGGATCCAGGCCCACTTGAGAAGAACTTATGTTTCCCTTCACAGGTGTTATCACTTAGAACTAAAAAGAACTAATATATGTAACTTTTAATCCTAGCTCGATGACAAAGGTCAGTGCTAGTCTATGCTTGTTTTAATTTTTTTTTTTCCCTTAGAGTCTGAAGTTTTAAAGAGGTCATGAGTCAAGTTTATTCTCATCTCCCATTGGTTCTCCTCCATCCACCACTGTTTCATAGCCACGTGTCATTTTATGTCAGTCACCGAGTCTTTTAGTAATTTCGCAAGTAATTTCACAGCGCATACATACTATTAAAGTGTTTTCGCAGCGCTTTTATAGTTTAGCAGTTTCGCAGTGCATCCCGATTAGGCAATTTCGCAGCGCATCATTCAAATTTAAAACTAACCACGCTGCGAAATCATGGTTTCGTACATTTCGCAGCGAATCTTTCCCAAAATGTCAATTCTGTTAGGTGAGTCATAGGCCGTGTCTTCTCATGTCAGTTCATGTACCCCTCTTATCACATTCCACCACTGATTGCCATTATCACCACCACTAGATCTGTTGATATGCACGAATCATCATTTCCAAGAAAGACCACCGTGCATAAATCTTAATGATGGTTGTAAATCTTGCATGAATAATAAACCTGCAAGATTGCAATTTGAGAGATTTTAAACGGCAAGATTACAAGCTCAAATACAAGTATGATCAAGCGAGGCGGAAAATCAAGCGAGGCTGAAAATCAAGTGAGGCAAAATTCAAATAGAAGCTGAATCACAATTCAAACCAGAGCTGGTAGTCATTGTTTGCGAATCTTTGGAAGAAATCAATGGAGAAAAAAGAGCACAGATCCGGCAAATGTCTAAGGAACGAGCCTGAAGGCCTGGATATAACACTAAGGAATAAAGAGGTAGAGAAAGCATTCAAAAAAGCCGGGTGCTGGAATTTATGCAAAAAGTTACAAGGAGGACATGCATAGGTAACCAAAGAATTTGCGCTTAATTTCACAGGCTTGAATTCAAAGGTAGCTATGATAGAATTGCAGGTCTCGCCAGAAGTAATATCCACTGTGACAGAGATCCCACGAGGACAAGAGGAATGGTTTAAAATTTTTAAATTTGACATGAATCCTTGCAAGGAGTTTTTAAAGAATGAGTTTGTAAGTGCAGATTTAAGTAAGGCAGTGCCCATGAGCTATGTCAAAGAATATTATGCTCATTTACTCACCTGCATACAAAAATATTTGACTTGTGAAGGTATAACAAGGTGTACTCATACCATTTTAAGCTCCTTTTGCATTTCACAGGGAAGACCTCCATTGACCTACCTTTTTATCTTTTTCGTAGTTTGAGTAAGATGTGTGATAAGGTACAACTGAGGAAAGAGGATTGTGAAACCTCTTTGTTTCATCATGGTTTGATTAAACTACTGGTCTTAGATGAACTTCAAAGGGTTGGCAAAGATTGGAATTCATTCGTTTTTATGGCTGGCTTCAAAAGCTAGACTGGCCTCAGTCCTCTACCTGCAAGAGATTTTACAATAGCAGAGCTCCAAACAGAAGCAAGAGCTAAGAGAGTTCCAAATTTACAATCAAGAAAACAAGTGAAGCCACTCATCATTCAAGACTCACCTCAGCAATCAACTAAGGAAAAAGCTCATGTTAAAAAGACTCTACCTGAAACAAGCACATCTGAAGTAGTCTCAAGGAGAAGAACAAGAAGTCAGATTGCTAAGGAAAAGGAAAAGCTGTAGCAGTTGAAAAAAGTCCAGTTTCCAAGGGAAGTCTAAATGATTTATTACAAGCTATTGACTTTGAGGAGTCCCTACCAGTTCAAAATGAATTGATGCAGTCAGAACAAGAAAGTACCGAGAAAGCCAAAGCCTCAAAAAGGCTTAAATTTGATGAGCAAGCTGAACAATTTGTTTTTAAACCTAGAAGACCTATGACAAGGAGATTCCAGTAAGTATAGGAAGCACTGCCAAGAACAGAGGAAACAGGGGAAGAGACACAACACCAGCAAAGAAAGAACACAGGCAAAGCAGTCATTACATCCAAAGAAGACAATATAGCAGACCTGAAAAGCAAATTGGAATCAGCTAAGCATGAGATTGCCAAACTGAAGAAAGCCGCTAGAAGACATGTAGTCATACAAGCTAACTATTACAGATTAAAACCCTATGGGAGGAGAATGCAGCTGTAGAGGTGGTTGACTGCAATACGCAATTTCACACTTGGACAGTACCGGCAATCAAAGAAACCAAGTACATCAAGATGATTAATATGCAACTGAGAGCTGGGAATAAGGTTATGAAGAAACAAATAGAAGATCTGGAGGCACAGTTAAGCCAGCTTAAAGGACCTGCTAAATGAAATCACATTTCAAGTAAGATTTTGTTTTGAGATTTTGATAAGTTTACTTGATCTCATCTTTCTGAAGAAACCTAAACCCCCATTCAGATTTTGGAAAGTCTAAAAGAAGTTTTGGCAACCAAGTACTTGATTAATAAAGGTCTCAGGTTAAAAACAATGTTTTTTAAACAACTCAGCAGTTTCGTAGCGCGCTACGAAACTGCTGAAGGTGATGATTTCAACATAAATCAACCAGTTTTGAAGCAGAAGCGGGAAAATTTTAAAAGGACAGATGTATACAACGAGACATCTAAAGTTACAGCAGCCAATCAGACTAAGACAAGTGGAAATAAATGGTTTGGATCAAAAGTTGCATTTTGTCATATCATAAGAAGATTAAAGCACGGAGCAGACAGCTTGAATGCGTTTTTCTTTTTTTGTTTTTAGAGACAGTGGATAGCACATCATCAAATCATGTTTCAAAATAGTGGACAGCGCATCAATAGACGTGGCCACCGTCATGTTTTGGGAAACAAAGATCAAAGACCGACTTATGTGGAATTGAAAACCATAAAACCAAGAAGCAAGGATAGTCTCCTAATTTTTCTGAACAGTGAAGAAGATACAGCATTCAAGAGAAACGTGGAGCATTGAACACCCATATCAGCCAAACTGAAAGAGAACCAGATGTCAAAGAAAGAGAATTATCTTAATCAAAGCCATTATTCATTTAATATGGAGTTAGAGTCCTATTTGATTTAGATCTCTAAAAAACTCCAGTTAACAGTTTGTTGAATTTATTAAGTAGTTAGAGTTTAATAGCTGTCAGTAATAGAAGTAGTTTTCAAATTCCCCTCATGCTTGAGGAGGAATCTCAATCAGTTAGAATAAGAGCTCTATATATAGCTGAAGCAGCAATGTACTCAGGGTTGGAAATTTTATGAAAAGGCTGGTATTTGGCTTATGTAAAAATCTGTTTCAGTAATACATGTTTGGCTTTACTTCTCAAGATTCATGAGGGATTTTTATGTTCAGAATATGTGATGTTGTCCTTTTCCTAATTCTTTCAGTGGTATGGATGTGTAATCGCTCAGAATTCACTTGATGTGCTCTGACTTCTTGTATACATTCATAAACTGTGTGGTCCTATATGAGTTTTATGTTTTGAATATTTAAATGCTGAATGCCCTGACTTCTATGTAAGGTTGAGTTCATTTTTATATTGAGGTGTTATTGACTCCATAAGCCCAATGGATAGTTGTTAAATGTGTTTCCACCATTCATATTTTCACAGTTGTTTTACAAGAGTTAGCCATCTTATCTATAACTAAAATCATTAACCCCTTTTGAGAGAGCCCTCTCAGGTTGAGGAGGCTAAGCCTTAGCCTAAAGTAGGTTTGAAATAGTTACTTAGAGTCAACCTAACCAGCAGCCTATCAGGATCTGATTTTGAAATAACATTTTGGTGCGTCTGTCGGGAGCCTGAAGATTATTCATTCCTGAAATCAAGAAGCTGACCTTCTGAAGGTAGCAGGAGCTCAGAAAGTTTTCGAGGCTGCATTCTACCTTGGTGACTCCATACAATTTTAAAGTTAAAAAGGTGGCTTCGATAGGGAGATATACACGGAGTAATCCTGACCCAGATCCACCTACTCCCGTGGATAATCCAAACACCATCTCAAGGAGCAGGCAAAGATTTCCTGATATACCAGGTACTTCATCTTTTTCGAAATCTTTGTTCCCTGAATTTTCTAGAAGTCTTGAAGATAAAATTGTAGATGATAAGATTCATGAGGTATTGTTGAGGTCTGAGAACGAAGAAGAACTTATTAGAATTATTTTAGATTTACAAAAAAGAGGCATTGATACTTCATCCTTAGTATCACAAAAATATAAGGAGGATTTTTTGGAGGTTGTTACTTTAGAATTACTGTTAGAGGAAGAAGATTTAAACCAACTCAAAGAGCTTGATCCTTTTGAAGTTTTACTCAAATCCAAAACTAGTTTACCCCTCCCAAATTAGAGTTCCTTTGTCAGTGGTTTGCAAAGTCCAAATAGTCCTTTTTGTACTAATACTTTATCCTCTTCCTCTGCTCGTCCCAATAGTTCTCAGACACTAGGAAATCTATCTCACACTAGTTCTGGTCCCACTGGTCATACAATACCTGTTATTACTGCTCCTCCATTCATCATGGCTATACTTGCTAGGTATGCTCCACTAGCTCTCCTTGCTGTTTTACATGACCTTCCTAGCAAATATGCTGCCAGAATTCCAACATGGGGAGGAGATGAAGACATTAAAGCAGAAGAACATGTAGATAGGTTCAATGATTTTGTTGACAGGGAAGAAGTTGATGATGAAGATGTAAAACTAAGATTGTTTTCTCAAACTTTCATTGCGGAAGTCAGAAAATGGTTCAAAGCCCTTAGAGCCGGAAGTATTCACAATTGGGTAGAATTTGAAGATAGCTTTCTAAGGAAATGGGGAAATAGAACCAACCCTGTCCAAGCCCTTACTGAATACAACAATCTTAGAAGAGCTCCAGAGGAAACTGTCCAAAACTTCTCTAAGAGGTTTAATAAAATATACAATTCTATTCTAGCTCATTTGAAACCTCCTGGAGCTTTGGCACAGTTGAGATATGCTAAAGCATTTGATTTATATTTCTCTCTCTTACTCAGAGAAAGGGATTCTGCCTCTCTTGCTGACATGCAAAATGATGCAATTAAGGTGGAGGTGAATATGATTGCTGCTAAGAAATCAAATATGGCAAAGGCTAAGCTGAAGGAAGAAGAGAAACCTTCTACCTCTGCTCCAGAAGACAAGTTTGAAACAATGATGAAAACCATGGAAAAATTGATGGACCGGCTAGCTCTTGGGAATGCTTCTGCTCCTCCAGCACAACAGGAACCTCAATTCAGGAACCCTCAGTTCAGAAGACCTCAAAATCAGCAAAGGCAAAGAGAGAACAGAAATCAGCAGTCAGATCCTCCAGTGAGACCTCCTTTCCAACAAAACTTGGTAGATGAAGAAGATGAGCCTCAAGTCCCTGAGGAATCAATCCATTGTTTTGATGAAGAAGTGTCAGGGATTTTCTTGACTAAGGAGGAACATGGTGAGTCCAGTATGATAAAATCAGGAGAAGAGCCTTCAGACTTTTTAAAGGGATATCAGTACGCTATCTTTGAGATGCAAAAGCAGTACAATCTTAGGAATAGAAATGTTCCTATTACAGCAAACAAAGCACAGCCCAAGAAGGATACCTCAAAGACAGTTGAAGATAAAAAGGAAAACTCAAAGGTGGTTGAAGGTAAGGATGATTCTCCTCTTGTCAAAAAGGATATTCAAATTCTTTCCCCTCCTAAAGAAATTGATAAGGCTGCTTCTGTTTTTAATCTTGAGAATGAGATTGCAAAAATTAAGATATCAGTCCCTTTTAATGAAATTCTTAAGGTGGACAAATACAGAAGCAAAATTGTTGAAATGCTTAATTCACAACCAGGAGTAGCTAACATCCAAAATGTACAAGAAGATAATCCTGTTATTTGTTTGGGTCCAAGACTTGAAGATGAACAAAATGAAGAGTTTCCCCCTTTCTACATAAGCATTAGCATTCATGATATGACTCTACATAATGCTATGTTAGACTCGGGGGCATCACATAATCTCATGCCCAAGGTAATCATGGAAAGACTGGGGTTAGAAGTAACTAGGCCATATAAGGATTTATTTTCCTTTGATTCAAAAAGAGTCCAATGCATTGGTTTGATAAAAGATGTTGTTGTGGGTCTCACACAAATTCCAACAAAAACAATTGTTATGGACATTGTTGTTGCAGACATTCCACCAAAGTTTGGGATGCTTCTTTCGAGGTCATGGGCAGCAAAAATCAAGGGCACAATGCAGATGATCTTACATATGCTACCATCCCAGTGTTTGGTGAACAAAGGAGGTTGTATCGAGAGACTAGGATGGCCTACATGGTAAGCAGCAAAGACAAGCCTCAAAATTTTCCTATTTATTCATTCGATACTGGTCTTGGATCAGCTATCCTTTTCAATGAATCAGTTGGAAGAGAATCACAAGATGAACCTGCGGAAAATCAGTGTCAAGAAGGGAAGCAAGGAGATGAAAGGGACATCATGGGCTGCTGGTCATTATACTTTGATGGATCAACATGAAAAGAGGGGGAAGGAGCTGGGATTTGGATCACTAGTCCAACTGAAGAAAGTAAGTTTCTCTCCTACAAACTAATCTTTGATTGTACCAACAATATGGTTGAGTACGAATCTCTGATTTTAGGTTTAGAAGCCTTGATAAAATTGAAAGCTAAAAACATTGTTGTTTATGGAGATTCTGAATTTGTAATTAAACAAGTAGAAGGTACATATCAAACTAAGGATATAAGGATGAGAGCATACAGAAACTTAGTGTTGGAGATGTTGGAAAAATTTCAATCCTATTCTTTTAGCATCAAAACTAGAGATCAAAACTCTATTGCAGATTCACTTGCTGTTTCTGCCAGTATTTTTATCATTCCTAAGCACTCTTCTGAAAATTATGAATTGGAGGTTCACCATAGACCAGTTATACCAGATAATATCACAAATTGGCAAGTTTTTGAGGATGATCAACAAGTAAGGAACTTCATTGAATTAAAAGGAGAATTTGAAAACAATTAGATAGATCAGCAAAATATGTTAATAGAGTCAAAGGAAAGTTCTGAAGTCTTACAATTACAAAACAACTTAATTCCTAAGGGCCTCATTCCCCTTGATAAATTATTTGATCAAAATGATGTGTTCAAAGCACCAAGATTACAAGCTAATGAAGAAGAGGTGGAAAGCTGCAATTTAGGAGACTCAGTTGCGCCTAAGATAGTCAAGGTTTCAAAATTTCTTTCAGTTGATATGAAGACTAAATATGTTGAGATGATGAAAAGATTCATTGATGTTTTTGCATGGAGTTATGCTGACGTGAAACAATATGACTCTTCAATTATACAACATACCATTCCTATTAAGGAGAATGAAAAGCCTTTCAAGCAGAAGTTAAGAAGAATTAATCCTCTTCTAATGCCACTGATTGAAAAAGAAGTGAAAAAGCTCTTTGATGCTAAAATTATTGTTCCAATCATATTCTCAAACTGGCTTGCTAATTTGGTACCAGTCAGAAAAAAGAATGGAGAGATCAGAATTTGTATAGACTTTAGAAACTTAAACAAAGCTTCATTGAAAGATAATTACCCCCTCCCCAAAATGGATTTGATTCTACAAAATATTGTTGGTTCACAAAGGATGTCTATGCTTGATGGTTTCTTAGGGTACAATCAGATTCTTGTTCACGCAGATGATCAGGAGAAAACGGCCTTCACCACACCATGGGGAACATTCATGTATGCAAAGATGCCATTTGGTCTCATGAACGCGGGAGCCACTTTCTAGAGAGCAATGGATATTGCTTTTGCTGAAGAAAAGGACAAATCAGTGGTGGTTTATCTTGATGACATCACAGTTTTTTCAAAAAGGGAAGAAGATCACTTAAAGCACCTTGAAAGGGTCCTGCTGAAGTGTAGGAGGTTTGACATTTCTCTAAACCCAACCAAAAGTATTTTCGCTTTAACCTCTGGCAAACTTCTTGGTCATATTATTTCTGAAGAAGGAATTAGGATTGATCCTAATAGAGTTAGTGCAATTCAAAAATTAGATCTACCAAGGAGTAGGAAGGAGATTCAATCTTTTCTTGGGAAAGTTAACTTTGTTAGAAGATTCATTCCTAACTTTGTTGAAGTTGTCAAGAACATAACAAAGATGTTAAAGAAAGGGGCAGATTTTAAATGGACAGCTGAAGCAAAGAAATCATTTGAAGAGATCAAGAAGGCACTTACCCAAGCGCCAGTACTTATCAGCCCAGATTTTACCAAGGAGTTCCTTATCTTCACATTCGCTTCTGAAGACACAATTGTTGGAGTTCTACTACAAAAAGGAAGTCAAGGTACTGAACAACCCATTTCCTTCTTTAGCAAGACATTAGCAAATGCTGAATTGAAATATACATCTTAAAGAAGCAAGCCTATGCCTTGGTGAAAGCAGTAAAGGATTTCAGAATCTATGTTTAGCACTCTCACATTGTTGCCTACGTTCCAAATGCTATTATAAAAGATATTCTTACACAAGCTGATCCAGATGGAAAAAGGGGAAAGTGGATAGAAAAATTGTTAGAGTATGACATTGAGATCAAACCCACAAAGTTGGTAAAGGGTCAAGGCCTAGCTAAATTGTTGACACAGTCAAATTTGGACTGTATTGATATTAATTTAAGCACAAAGAGACAAAGCATGCAACAACAATGTCCATAACAATTGTTTTTGCTGGAATTTGTGTGAGACCCACAACAACATATTTTATCAAACCAATGCATTGGACTCTTTTTGAATCAAAGGAAAATAAATCCTTATATGGCCTAGTTACTTCTAACCCCAGCCTTTCCATGATTACCTTGGGCATGAGATTATGTGATGCCCCCGAGTCTAACATAGCATTATGTAGAGTCATATCATGAATGCTAATGCTTATGTAGAAAGGGGGAAACTCTTCATTCTGTTCATCTTCAAGTCTTGGACCCAAACAGATAACAAGATTATCTTCTTGTACATTTAGGATGTCAGCTACTCCTGGTTGTGAATTAAGAATTTCAACAATTTTTCTTCTGTATTTGTCCACCTTGAGAATTTCATTAAAAGGGACTGATATCTTAATTTTTGCAAACTCGTTCTCAAGATTAAAAACAGAAGCAGTCTTATCAATTTCTTTAGGAGGGGAAAGAATTTGAATATCCTTTTTGACAAGAGGAGAATCATCCTTACCAAAAAACAAAAAAAGTTGATTCCTTATTTGATTAAGAGGAGAAAGATTGACTTCTAACATTGAAATGATAATTGTGAGGGTGGAAGTGGTCATTGAGTGACCAGAGAAACCCATTTTGTATATACAATATCATATGCCATATGATCATGTTTGGCCATGAGATATCTATTATGTATTATTTTCTATTCAAATCATAACATGCCTTATTTCCATGTTTAGGCATGAGCCATCATTTTGTATACTCGACAAATTGTGGCTTTTTTAAAATTTACATTTAAGACAATTTTGAGTTTGTGTGTGTGTCGCACTTGTTTTACGAATTAAATGTTTGCTTATTTGACGTTGAAGTGTTAAAATTGTTGGGTTGAATTTACATCAATGAATTGAGCACTATGACATGTTATGTAGTTGAAGGTGTTTGTATTCAATTTTTTTAGACATGTTAGTTAGACATATTCCTGGTGATACATGTGGTTGATGATCCAAAAAAAAATTCCACAAATTTTAACCATTAGGGCACACTTCGCCAAGCATATACTAGATCTAAAAATAACATTATTACAATAATATATGTAATATAAATAAGTTATAAATATTCAAGTTCTATATTGAATCACTTAATAATCACAACCCTGTGTTATATAAAATCAATATGAATCATAAATATTTGAATTTACATAAACATGAATAAAATGCAATAAGAGAAATGAAATTTTCAATTACACTTTTGGTGGTTATTTCCCTCAAGCACGTATGAAAATATGAAATAATCACTTCGTTAAATGGTAACAAACAATAGGATGATTGTTATATGGAAACTAGGTTAGATCCATAATCTATAAAATGGTAAAAATGCACAAATACTTTTATGTAAAGTTAATAGACAAATATATTATTTCATAAACATAACCCAATAGAAAGAAAAGAAACCTAGGAAATAACTAGGTTTTACTATAAACTTCACCTTGTTGTGTAACTGGATGCAAGGGGATAAGCTTGGTCTCTCTTGAGGGATGATGGATGGGCCTTTGTCTCCTTCTCTCTTTCCTAATCCATCTTACTTCTGCACAATACTATCAACATAACCTTACTATGGATGTCACTCTGAATTCCTTAGTGATCTGATAATAAGATCATAGACAATCATTAAGGTATTACAGACTCATGTGCATGGATTTGCCTATGTTACTTTGTGCAATGGATCGATAAGATTGTGAAATACATAGACAATGAAGCAGTTAAAGAACATAATGGACAAACACACATAAACATAACAAGTTTAATAATGAGTTCACCGAACACTCCTGGGCTACATCTCCTGGTCTAGCCTTCAGTGGTGATCTCTCTATTATGTCTTCAAAAACAAAATTTTACAACAGTGAGCTTAACTTGAGCCTCACACAATAGATATAAAACAATAAGGCTTTACTTGGATCCCCCAAGTATTTTTTGAGTACACAGAATCTCCTTACTCTCTGTCTCTGTTGCTCTGTCTCTTGTCCCTGTTTTCTCTTTGTCTGTGGCTTTAAAGCCAATCAACGCTTTCTGTTCATTTCTCCTTCTTAGGCTCTCTGGCTTCCTGACCTCTATCTGCCTAGATCCCCCTTTGAGTATTGGCAATCATTGCTAAACTCTTTCAGGGATGGTGGCCACCTGTTCTATAATGGAATGGGTCGTCGGGCCTCTGAGATCCCTGAAATAACCATTGTCTATTTACACAAAGAAATACGTTCAAAACTGTGAAACTCCACCAAATTTCTATTTATCAGACTTGAAACATTATGAATCCACCTTATAACTCCTATAAGGTCTGCCTTTATGTCACTTATCACATCTCCATCATTGATCTGGGAAATCTAGATCTAACGACTATGGTTCATTTCAGGCGGCTCTTTTGTATGGGGGTTAACCACCCGATAAGGGTGGTTTTCTCTCTCCTTAGCCTGGACACGTGGCAGCCAGTGTGTGGGATCAGGTGGAGCCCGGCCCAAACTACTTATCACCTTCAATCCTCCCGAAATCCCGCTTGTTTTCTTTGTATAAAAGAAATACATTAAACATTGAAAAACCCTGAAAAATGGCTTTAGACGGACTTGAAATATTATAATATCACATCTACAAGTTCCATCAGGTCTGTAATATCATATCGAGCACATTTCCTTTGTAATCCATTCATTTGGCAGAAATGTGAAATACAAAGGAAATTGCCGCTTTCTGAATTTCAAAATATATAGAATATCGTCTATAACTCCATTGGGTCTGGCTGCTACAAGCCATATGTATATCAGCTCCATTACATTGTAATGTGTGGACACAATAATGCGATGCAATTGATCACAATCACGTATCACACATACCCCGGGCCATTGTAAACGCTCCTTTGTATTTTAATGAATTTGTGGAAAACCTATGAGTAGTTAAGAAACCAACGTTTCAGACTAACTTGGTGAGTCCATCATCAGGGCAATGTGATAGTATTTGAGAAGATAGAATGAATTTCAGAACCTTATTAATAGTTGATTTTTTTTTTTTTTTGTTATTATTATTTTTGGTCGGCGGCTGCATATGGCGAATTTTGGAATTAGGTTTTCATCCCTGCATTGTTTTAGAAACCTAAGATTTGAGATGCTTCTGGCTCTGGAAATTCTTATCTTCTCAAAATTTAGAGCATTGTTCATTATGTCCCTTCCATGGTGGGACTTAATGGTATTGAAGAGGGAGTCCATACAGGGAGTCCTTTGTATTTGCCAATAGCGATACTGTGATGCAACTTGAGCCGTCGATCTACGAGCTTGATAGACAATCCTCGTTGACTTCACTGATCACTATCGCAAGTTCCATATAGTGTTCTTCGATATCCTCTACCTGCCACTGCCGATTGTGATTTGTCGATTGTATCTAGACCGTTGATCAGCCAGATCCGACAGCTCTCATGCAAAGTAGCATTAAACTGCCGATACTCTGTTTTTCCACTATTTCTTCATGTTTTTGCCTCCCGATAATGTAATCTGACTTTTAAAAAGGTTCTTATTTTGTGATTTCCTTGAATGTTTAAATACTTAGAGGGTTTTTTTGATCCATTTGGATTATTCTTTCCCACTGAAAAAGGCTTTTGGACCACCAAAATTTGGTTTTTAACCATCAATCAAGTGAGGATACAGCTTCCTCACTTGTCCAATATCTATCCATATTGCACTGCTTGGTTTTGAACCTTTGGGTCCAATTATGAGGTACTCAACATCCCCTCTACATGTAGTTCTCCCCTTCCTGTCCATAATTGTATCTTCATGCAATTCATTGAGATATTCAGGCAACAGATCATCAATAGAAGGTAACTGACTTTTCTCTTCGGGATCTTCAATCAATGAAGGTTCAAATAGTCTTAAGTTCTCTGCATTAACTACTAAATAGATGCGCATATAAGCTGGAAAAGCAAGGCAAAAAGCATTCTCACCAATTTTCTCAAGTATCTTGAAAGGCCCATACCTTATTCGCTTCAACATCTTGCCTTCACCTTGCATTTTGTCTTTGCTTATGTACAGCCAGACTTGATCACAAAATTGGAAGCTATGCTCAATTCAATTCTTATCATGCCTTTCCTTGTACCTGGTTTGGCTCTTTTCCAGCTGTTCCTACACTTCCTGGTGAATTTCTTGGATATGTTCAATTAACTTGGTTGCTTTGTCCACATGACTATGTCCATCAACTGCTATGTCTTTACTAAAGACAAAATCCAAGGGAGACCTAGGTGTAAAACCAAAACATGTCTCAAAAGGAGATATTTGTGTAGAAGAATGTTTAGCACAGTTGTAAGCATGTTACACATAACACAAATGTTCATCCCAAAGCTTGGGATGCTTGTTGCAATAGCCTCTAAGAAACTGGATCAATGTCTTGTTGACCACCTCTGTTTGGCCATTTGTTTGTGGATGAAAGGTTGTGCTCTTCTTTAGTCCGTTGTCCATCGAATCCCATAGACTTGACCAAAACTTCCCAAAAATTAGGAATCTCAATCAGAGACAATAGAAGTGGGTAACTCGAAATGAACCCATACATGCTGAAAGAACAACTTTGCTGAATGTTCAGCTGTAATCTGCTCGTTACAAGGTATTAAAATACACATTTTGTTGAACCTGTCCATAATAACATATAAATAGTCATGACCTTTTCTAGATTTTGGCAATCCCCCAACAAAGTCCATGGAAACACTTTCCCAAGGATGAGAAGGAACTAGAAGTGGAGTGTACAAGCCTAGTTTTTCTATTGTTGGGCTTTTAGCACACATGGTACATCCTTTAATATATCTAGAAACTATTTCATGCATTCTTTGCCAATCATAGAATCTTTGCAGTTGTGCAACTGTTTTACTTACACCAAAATGACTTGATATTAGAGAAGTATGCGCTTCTCGGATTATGTTAACTCTTTTAGTTTGAGGAATGCATAACTTTCCCAAATGATACAAGAGTTGGTCCTTAACATGATAATCCAATTCTTCTACTTATTTTCCATGACTTAAGGTTGCATATACATCTTTAAAATCTGCATCCTGAGAATATTGTTCAATGTAGATTTCATGCAATGTTGAGTTATGCTTAATTATAGTAGATGCATTTATGATTGGTTTGGATAACATATCTACAACCTTATTGTGTATGCCTTTCTTATATCTAATGACAAGATGAAACTATTGTAAAAAACCCATCCACCTATAGTCTCTTCATTGCTGCAATTTAGCTTGTGAGTGAAAATCTAAAGTGGTTGATGATCAGTATGTATAACTATTTCCTTGCCCATTAAGTAATGTTTCCACTTTTTCACACTTTGTACTAATGCATACAATTCTTTATCATATGTGGGATAATTAACTACTACATAATTAAATGTCTCAGAATGATAACATATGGTTTTACCATGTTGCATAAACACTTCTCCCATGGCATAGTCACTGGCATCTGTTTCAATCTCAAATGGTCTTTGAGGATATAGCAATGCTAGTATTGGTGTTGTACTAATATTTTCTTTCAAGATGTCGAAGGTTTTCTGTTGTTTGCCTCCCCACTGAAACACTTTGTTCAATCCTGTTAAAGCATGTAAGGGAGCTGCAATTAAGGAAAAGTTAGCAATAAACTTTCTCCAACCACTAAAAGTTAGCAATACTTATGTAGTAGATTTGGGTTTAGGCCAGTTCACAATGACTTCAACCTTAGAGGGATCTATCTTCAATTCACTACCCCCTACAATATGACCCAAATAATTCAAAGATGTTTTGCTAAATTCACATTTTGATAACTTAACATAGAGATTTTCTCTTTTCAAAACATCTAGAGTCTGCTTTACATGCTTTAAATGTTCTTCCCATGTTTTAATGAAAACAAGAATGTCATCTAAATATACAATTAAAAAATCATCAAAAAAAGGCCTGAGTACATCATTCATAACTCTCATGAAAGTGGTAGGAGCATTAGTTAAGCCAAAAGGCATAACTAGCCATTCATACAACCCTTGCTTTGTTTTGAAAGCAGTATTCCATGCATCTCATTCTGCTACTCTGACCTGATGGTAGCCACTACGCAAGTCTAGCTTGGAAAAGTAAACAACTTCTTTCAACTGATCCAATAGATCATCTATGAGAGGAGCAGGATAATGATTCTTGATCATTATTTTATTCAGTGCTCTGTAATCAATGCACATCCTCCACGAGCCATCTTTCTTTCTCACCAAGACAATTGGATATCCACATGGTGATGTGCTTGGCCTTATGAACCCTTTGTTGAGCAACTCCTATACCTACTTCTTGATCTCTGCATTCTCTAAAGTGGATAACCTATACATTTCGATGTTGGGCAATGGAGAATCTTGTTGCAAATGAATATCATGTACTATTTCCCTTTTGGGTGGTAGAGCTTTAGGTTCCTGAAATAGGATATCATATTCTGAAACAACTTTTTCTAAATCAGCTTTCTGTTTAGCATCACAGCCTTCAAATGCATTGGTTTTGATGAAGGATATTTTCCTTTACAACCATTAGTAAAAATTGCTTGCATGGATTTACAATTCTTTTCATCTACTCTGCGTTTATGAGAGTGTAGTTATTTCTGAGCTAATGAGCTCTTACAATATATTCTATTCCATCTTTTGTGAGTTGATACTTATTTTTAATTCTATAGAAAATGGCTTTTCTATCATATAAGTAAGGAATTCCTAAAACAATACCACATATATCAAAGGGAACTATATCTAGCTTAACCTCATCCACAAAAGTTGACCTAATAGCAAACCTAAGTTTACATTGTCTAGTCACTTGTAGCTTTGCTATATCACATACCCAACCTAATGGATATGGCTTCCTGTGAGGTTTTGTTAGTAAGCCAAACTTCTTTATGATTGTTTCAGAAATCAGTTTTACTTGTGAACCACTATTAAATAAAGTATCAATCTTTTGATGCTTGGAAATAACTCTAATATGAAAAATCTCATGCCTTTTCCTCTCATTGTCTTCATTATCAATAGATTGTGCAGAATTACTAGTAGATGCTTCATTACCTGAGTCTGACCCCAAATCCTTCTGAATAGAAGCAACAGTTTTCTTCTTCTTACCACCGAAATTCTTTGGTTTCAGCTCCAGATGCAAAGACCAGCAGTGTTCATCATCGTGCTCATCCTTCTTGTAGTGAATGCATGAAGGTTTTTCTTTCTGTACAATGTTTTTCTTCCTCTCCTTCCATTTTTTCTTCTTATTTTCCTTGTTCTTGCTTGCAGTGGGTTTTGATGATCCCCAATCTCTGGGTTCCCATTCTTACCTTTAGCCTCTAGATGTGTAGCCTAAACAGATAACTCATCTATGCTAGTAGGGTTAAACATGAGAATGGTGTGCCTCAAATAGTTGTGTAGACCACCTATATACTTCAACAAAGTTTCAGGTGAGTCTAGAGAAATGCCTAGGTTTAAAGCTCTTTTTCTAAATTCCTGGGTATAGCTTTTTAAACTTTGGCCCTTTATCTGGTGAAGAGTTTGCCAACACATCATTTCTTGCTACATATAAGCTAGTGGATAGAATTGTTTTTTAATGGTAGAAGCAAATTCATTCTAGGTAGAAAGAATTTTACCATGCTTCTTCAAATCAGCTTGTGTCTTGCCTTCCCACAAAAATAGGGTAGTTCTTCCAAGGAAAAGGCTAGCCAGCTGAATCTTTCTCCTTTCTCAATTGATGTTCTACACCCTGCAATATACATGAATCTGTCTAATCTAGTTATCTAGATTTTCTACATTTAATTCACCATCATAAATTGGTAAATCAAATTTCACATCTAATTTAATCACAACAACTTTCTTCTTTTTCTTTTCAGGGCTAGTTTTATGTGAAGAAGATGATGAGGATGGTGATGATGGAGTAGATGGTAGAGAGGGCTTCTCTTCTTTCTTTTTTCCTTCTGGATGGCCATCTAGCAGAGGTTCCTTTGCTTCTTTTTCTATTTGAGATGCTGAAGTGCCTTCACCTTTGCCTTTCTTAAATTCTCTATACATCTCTTCCACCATGGTTCTCATGGTCATGAAACTGTCCATGAACTGAGAGTCTAATTTTGATGAGGCTTGTTCTACCATCCTCCTCCTAGGATAAACTCTTCCAATTTCTGGATTAGTAACAAGTTCTCATTCTCCTAGTTTGAGCTTTGACCTAGTTAGCATTCAACAATCCAGCACAAGCTTGTCTAACCTTAGAAAACCTAAAGCTCTAATACCACTTGATCTGATACTAAGATATTAGACAATTATTAAGGTATTACAAACTCATGTGAATGGATTTTCCTATGTTACTTTGTGCAATGGATCAATAAGATTGTGAAATACATAGACAATGAAGCAGTTAAAGAACATAGTAGAAAAACACACATAAACACAACAAGTTTAATAAAGAGTTCACCCAATGGACATGGGCTACATCTCCTGGTCCAGACTTTAGTGATGACCTCTTTATTATGTCTTCAAAAATAGAGTTTTACAACAGTGAGCTCAAATTGAGCCTTACACAACAGATACAAAACAATAAGGCTTTACTTGGATCTCCAAGTCTCTTTTGAGTACACAGACTCTCCTTATTGATTCTCTATCTCTGTTTCTCTATCTTAGCACTGCCTCATCCCTATTTGCTCTTTTTTTGTGGCTTTAAAGACAATCAGTGCTGTCTGTTCATTTCTCCTTCTCAGAATCTCTAGCTTCCCATTCTCTGTCCGCTCAGATACCCCTTTGAGCATTAGCAATCCTTGCTAAATGCTTTCAGGGATGGTGGCCACCTGTTATGTAATGGAATGGGTCATGGGGCCTCTAAAATCCCCGAAATAACCATTCTCTGTTTACAAATAGAAATACATTCAAAACTGTGAAACTCAGCCAAATTTCTATTTATGAGACTTGAGACATTATGAATCCGTCTTATAACTCCTATCGGGTCCACCTTTATGTCACTTATCGCATCTACACCGTTGATCTAGGAGATCTAGATTGAATGAATGTGGTTAATTTCGGGTGTCTCTTTCCTATAGGGGTTAATCACCTGATAAGCATGGTTTTCTTTCTCCTTAGCTTGGAGACGTGGTAGCTAGTGTATGGGATCGGGCGAAGCCTGGCCCAAACCACTTATCGCCTTTAATCCTCCTGAAATCTCGCTTGTTTCCTTTATATAAAAAAAATACATTAAACAACGAAAATCCTTGAAAAATGGCTTTAGACAGACTTGAAATATTACAATATCACATCTATAAGTTCCATCGGGTCTGTAATATCGCATCGGGTGCATTTCCTTTGTAATCCATTCATTTGGTAGAAATGTGAAATACAAAGGAAATTGTTGCTTTCCAGATTTCAAAATATATAGAATATTGTCTATAACTCCATTGGGTCTGGTTGTCACAAGCCATATGTATATTGGCCCCACTCCATTGTAATGTGTTGACATGATATTGTGATGAGATTGATCGCAATCACATATCACACATACCCTAGGCCATTGTAAGCGCTCCTTTGTATTTGTTGATAGCAATACTGTGATGCAACTTGGGTCATCGATCTGTGAGCTTGATCAATGGTCCTCATTAACTTCGCTGGTTGTAATCACAAATTCCATATGGTGTGCTCTGATATCCTCCACCTGCCACCACCGATTTCGATTTTCCGATCGGATCTGGACTGTTGATCTGCCAGATCCGACGACTCTCATGCAAAGTAGTGTTAAATGATGATACTCTGTTTTTAGACTATTTCTTCATGTTTTTGCCTCCCGATAGTGTAATCCGAAGTTTAAAAAGTTTCTTCTTTTGCGATTGTCTTGAATGTTTGAAGACTTGGAGGGTGTTTTTAATCCATTTGGATCACTTGACCTAGATCTTCCTTTATAAACCCTATTGGATGAGATTTTCTAGAAAGCCTTCCATAACCACTGTAGATCATTTTTATGGAAAAGGTGGAGCTTTGGATTGATTTTTCCTTCAACCAAAAGGTTGGAATCCTGATGTGTGTGACAAAGCACCATAAATTCCTCCAACTAGAGAGTCAAAAACATGGAATAAAATGTCGCATGGATTTTTTGCTGACATTTGCACTATAGTGTGATTTTTCTTAAGAACATATGCACAGTTTGATGTGATTAATAAAAAATATATGATATGAGTGAAATAATCGTTGGGCCTAAAAAATCTCATCTACTTTCACCTTAATGTCCATCATTTTACCCTCATTTTGTAACTTTGTAACTACATAAACCTACATTAAGTAACCATTTTCATGATCATATGGGTTTAACATTATGTTTTCCAAAGTCATTTATTTTAAGTATTTTAAGTGAATTTGTGATTAAATACTATAAAATTAACATGTTTTTACATATACATGAAAGTGGTATAAGTTTTGTCACTACTTGGAGCTTCTAGAAGGGTCCTACTTGGCCTCCTAACTAAAAATTCGAAATTTAATTTCCAACTCATGAATTTTTGTGGAGTAATTATAGAAGATGAGGATTATTATCTATGCATATTGAAAGGAGAAAGTCATGGATGAGAGAATTTTGAGAGGATATGTATCTCACACTTTTAGGAGATTGGTTGTAACCACATGAGATAAATGTGGGTTTAGGAGATATTTGAGGGATCTACATGTATTGATCAGTCATCCTCAGTTTTTGTATATATAGGGGTGCATCCTTCGAAGGAACCCATCTATCTATCTATGTATTCTATTCTTCCAATTAATAAAATAGTTCAGTTGAAGATTCTCCAGCATATTGTTACTTTGAATATATGATGGTAATTTGGTGTGCTTGTTGTGGAATGGAGGGCCCCCATCAACCATAGTTTGAACACCTTTGTACATTCGTAATATAGTATAGTTTTGTTATTTTATTTATTTTCATGCACATTTGTTTTTAATTTCAGAAAGTGTGCTTTCAATTATGCAAGTGTGAGTGTGATTTCCTTTCATTAGGAGTTCTTTCAATTCTGTAAGTAAGTGTGGTGTGATTCTCATTTATGAAAGTGTAATTTTAGTTTATTTATGTTTTGGTTTGGATTGGATTAGATTAGATTGATTTAATTTCTTAGTTTTAATTTCATTTAGATTAGTCTAATCTCAAAGATAACCACCTAGTACATATAGTATAGGTATACCTCGTTAGTTTACAAAACCCCGAGTTGACAATTAAATGATAGGGATTTAACTAACCATTAAATCACCCAACGTTTTGGCATCATTCTTGGGGTGGTATACATAGGTGTTTCTTTTGAGGTTTAGAAAACTCATTATAATTCCATTCATTTTTAATTGCATGATTAAAAGAATTTTAAAATCATTTTTCATATTAAACTTTAAAAAAAAATCAAATTTTTTTGTACTATTCTATGTGTGCAATAGGAATTATCAACCAGTTGGAGCAATTCACAAGTGATTAAGAATGTTCTTTTTTCTTTAGTTCCTTACCACATTATCTAAGAAATTGGTATTTCATGCTTTAATTATTTTTAATGTACATTTTTCTAATCTTAGCATGTATATATTTTTTATCCTGTTACACACATGGTTACACTGTAAATATGCATACACTTGATCAATTATTCTATTTCCAGTAGAGTAGAATAGGTGATGTCTTGTAGGATTTTTTTTTATGTTATATTTCATTTTTTTTTATTTTTGGTGCATTAAGAGGCACCCATCTCATTAATAATTTGCATGAGATTGAAGAAAGAGAAGGGAAAGAGGAGAACAGATAGAGTTCTGAGAGCCATGATCTGAATTTAGAGATCAAATCCTTGTATTTTTTGTTTTAAATTTTGTTGAAAACTGTGCAACAAGAAATGCTTTTTGAGAATGAAAGGAGATGATGGAGCTTAGTCAAAAGGAGTCACCTTTAATAAGTGGTCCCGCAGGCACGTTTTGGTGCAACGTCTATTTTTAGACTATGTCTATTTTTAGACATATTGATCATGGTCTATGAGTTGCAAGTTGTTGTTTATGGATGATTGGTCATGTTGGGAAAAATAGATGGACTTCTATTTTTTGGATCACAGCGGTGTGATCAGAGTCTATTTTTAGACTGTCAGGTAAAAATAGAAACAGTCAAATATTATTAGCCCTTAGTAATATTTGGACTCTAAACTTTATCTTATTCTCTTGGAGTACTTCAGTTGGAGTTACAGATGTGGCACATGCAACTGCCTTAAGGAATCACGTGGTTACCTATGGGTTGACTGAGCTATTGCATGACGAACTTCAGTTAGAACTCAAGTGGTTGAGTTCTGTGGAGTTAGATGAGCAGTTAATGGAGTTGTGTTCAGTTTGACTTAGTTGAACTAGTTGTATTTAGTCTAACTGGCCAATAGACTGAATGATGAGTTGTGTGAATTAGTTATTAATTAATTCACTAATTATTAACTCATAAATCAATTGAAGAATACACTAGTTAACTCAGTGCATGGACAGTTCAGTGGAGACAAGTGTTAGAGGTGAGTGAAAGGGGAAGACAGCTGCCAGTTGTGACCATAGTTGTGCATGAGATCTTGCACAATCAATGGATTGAGTATGCCCATGAGAATTGCGCATTAGATGCCTAGTATTATAGCCTGTGCTCATGTGATTTCTAGTGTGAGTGATTTTCCAAGGTAAATAGAACTTGGAACGAGTTTGGATTCATTCATTCTCATGCAGGTATTGTGCAGTGGAGGCAGGCAAGCAACGGAGGAGATTTGGAGATCCGATCTAAGCTGTATTGTGTGTAACAGGTGGAGATAGTACTGAGTACTTGTGAGGAGTATTGTACTATGTATTGTTACATGTTCTCAATCAATATAATATACAACAAAGTTTGGGGTTTTTAGTGAGATGCTTTCCCCAGTGATATACTGTGTTGATATGTGTGATTGATGCTTTTATGTGTGCATGTTATTGTTTCTGCTTCTGTAAATTGATGATCAATGTAGAGGAGGTTATGTATTATGCATGTATTCCACAATAGTGTATAATCAAGATAATTTCTATGAATATATGTCATATTATTCAAAATTTCTACAAATTTTTCATTCCAATTGAATAAATAGTTTCAATATTGTTGATTATACTCTCCTTTTGCACTCTCTATGATCTGGAAGATCATAAAAGAAAATTGAACAAAATTAATTTTAGAGTTTTGCAATAAAAATTGGAAAAGAAATCTAAATTCATAATCAAAAGTACAAGTATAGACCTTTAGAAAGCTCAAGACCTTGTGACTCTTTTGGCACCTCATTTGGTTAAAATTCAGAAAGATATGTCTGTTTTAAGATTCTACCCAATTTTGTTATTAATGAGCCTACGAATCGACCCAAACCTAGTCGGGGCACCCAGAAATTGGGAATGACATGTAAATCCAGCCTTCTTGACTGATGGGTGAATTTGTAGGATGGTTAAAACCGCTCCCAAAGTCCACGCCTATGGTTATATTGAGTCAGATGAGACTAGGGGCAAGGGCTTAGTCCCGAACCCCTCTCTAAAAGGGCACACTTTTTAAACTTAAAATATAAATTTTGGGTTACATTTCACGTCAAACATGGTAGCACAATTGGTAAATAATTTGGCTAGTAGGTGTTGGGATAGGGTCCACTATGGTCAATTTTGGGGCAAAAGCCCAAGTTTTGGGGCAAAACGTCCAATTTTTTGTGATGTAAAGTGTAAATTCTCTACAAGTTATTATCACAAAGTGCGTAGATAGTAAACGTCATAAAGGGATTTTACCTTCTTTTATGTAAGTTGTGTCGGCTTGTATATACCTACCCATGGTCCATGGACCATGGGATTGTATAAAAAGGGAGAGTCTTAGAGAGTCTAAGGCAGTTTAGTTTAGTTAAGTTGATAGTTGATGATAAATGTAATGGTTCATTAGAGTTGAAGAGCGAAGAGTCTTAGAGTAGAAGGGAGGCTCTCCAGCTGTGTGCGCAGAGGCCTAGAGTAGAGTGTGCAGCTGAGTGTGCAGACCCCTGAAGCTGAGTGCATAGGGTAGCCTTAAGTCTGTAAGAAAATCTAAAGCATCAATAAAGAGATTATTCTGGAAATATCTAGTTTTTCCCATTTACTTATGTTATGAATGAATGCATTTATGTTAAGATGAATATTGCGTTTGTGATTTAATATTGTATTAATGTGTGATTCTGCATGGTTTACATTTTTATATGAATGCAAGTAATAATATTTGTTTACGCGAAGAATATCTTAATGCATGCTAAAGATATTAGACACTTAAGCCAATCTAGGTAATAACAGACTTAGGAGTGATTACAAAGGCACATTAGTGGTTGATTCCCTTGTTTAGGGTCCGCAAAAGATAGTCATAGAACTTCACAAAGGCCTAGACACTAGTAAGAGGGAGTTATATCGATAAGCCTCAAGGGATTATCATCTGTGTGAAGGTAGGTTTAGGGAATAAAATGACATCGCAGTCATCATTGGGTGTGGAAACTTGGTTCTAACATCCCCCCATACTTCTTCGGGTGAGACTTCAGTTCACGCTCCGTGGATTGATGTTGAAAGGGCCAGTAGTGTAGGGATTTGTTGAGCAAACTTAACTTTGAACCTAAGTTAGGACCCACTAAGCCAACAAATGGTTTCGTTGCTAGGATTAGGATCTGCATAAAGAGATGTGTGATGTCACATCACTAGAATCCAACTGAGAAGGAAATTGAAGATTGTTTAGATAGAAAGATCCACAAATTCATGGTGCAAGAAAGTAGAAATCCATGATTGACAAAAGAATAGTGGTTGGATAGGTATTTGAACACAGAAATACATGAAATTTTCTTATGTTACTTCTCGATTGAGCTATATGAGTGGATCACTAAATTGGCAGACGGCCAAGGAAGGTGGCGACTTAACAGTCCAATAGTGTGGACCCCAAAGTTAGTGCGAAGATTGGAAGCCTCTGAAGATAAGATCACGTGCACCATCAATCACTAGCTTGATCATTTCCTCAGAGGGTTTGTGACAACATTCACAGTTGATACATCAGTCAACTACAGTGAAGCATAGTGATGCTTCTTCAAGGGACCGCGAGGTAAGTATTAAAGATCTTTGAATACTTGGATTTAAATTCTCTTGTGTGAAAATAGGGTTATCAAAATTCCTTTATGTTTGGATATACATGAAGTGGAAAGTTATTCACAGATAGAAGGCGAATAGGACCTGAATATAGCACAGTAACTGAGCCTCCTCTCAGTGATGTCGAATAAGCAGCATAGGCTTCTTCGCAAGTGTTTTCTAGTTAATAAGGCGAGGGTTCTCATGAATACCCTGTCGACCCACACCACTTCCATATTCACCTCCATCGTATACACCTTCACCCACACCTCCACCAGCTCTACATTCAATGTGGCGAATGCAGTGAAGTTGCCCATTTTCAAGGGCTTGGGAAATGAGGACCCAGACTAGTTTTGGTTCATCAAGAAGTCTATGTGGCAAGCCCAAAACATTACAGATGATCAGATGAAGAAAGTAACATTTGTTATTGCTTTGCAGGGATGCACGCTAATGTGGTACATTAAGTACTACATTGATAACCTGATAGTTGCATTGGAAGACATTCAGAATGTGCTGAATAAGGAATTCAGTAGGCCCAAATCTAAAGCACAATCAATTGTTGGATTCAAGGAGATCGTGATGAAGCCTGGCGAGACACCCTGTGAAATGGATCAAAGATTGAAGTGCAAGACCCACGAAGCTAACATGAATCTTATAGATGGGTAGCATGTTATGAAACTAGCTCACAAAAATATGGAAAAGATAAATAAACACCTTCAAAATAAGCCTCTTCAAGGGAGCAACCTCCTTTACATTACATGAATGAAAAATTCTTGGGATGATACAAATGACAAGACCTCCTTTCTATATATAGGAGTTTAAGGGGTCATAATATAGTTAGAGCCGACATAACAATAATAATGCAAGGGCACAACAATAACAGTAGTGGGCTTCTATGGGGTACAATAATAACAGTATTGGTACTACATGGACACAACAATATAATAAGGTGGTTGCACTAATAACAATAAGGGGTTACAATATTAGTATAGGGACCTAACATGCCCCTCTCCTTTAAGAAGTTTTGTCCTCAATGCTTGAGTAGTTCTGAATGCTTCTGTATAAAAGTATCATCCTTCCATGTGGAATCTTTAGCGGGTAAGTTCTTCTACTTGATGAGATACTTTGAAATTGATCGATTTCATAGCTATCAATTCCTTGGTTCTATGACTGCTTTAGGTTCCAATATGATTTTTCCTTCCTTGTCAAGTTTTGGCAATATTGTTTGAACTAGGATCTTCTACAACTTTTGAATGAGTTCCCACCCTACTTCATCATTCTTCCATCCACCCCTTGCTTCATTTATTGAATTTGGTTGGATAATTATACCAACCTCTAGCATTTTGGCAACCATACATTCAATTTCACTCCTTTAGGCATATGAATATCTGTAAGGCTTGATGTTTGAAGGAACACTTCCTAGAATCAAATGAATAGCATGATCATGATCACAAATAGGTAGGAGGCCTTTGGGAGTCTCAAATACCTTGGAATGATTGTCCAAGACTTTTTGGATATCTTGAGAAATAGATGATTTCAATGTTGGAACCTCTAATGAACATAAGTGTGCAATTATGCCTCTTTTTTCTTTCTTTGGAAGTCTTGTCACTCTGTTAGAGCTGATTATTTTTTCTGGTTTCCCTGTGATACCCCTTAATTCAACTTCCTTTCGTTCTGAAGAAAATTTCATGAAAATTTCTTGAAAATTAAAACCTATTGTACCCAAGGCTTGTCGCCATTGGACTCCTAGTACAACATTAGCACCACCCATTGGAATGGAAAACATTGGGCTATTCAATAAATATTCTCCCATGGATAGCTTGATATTATGTCACTTTCTAGAGGAATTTATGGTTCCTCCACTTGCAACCATCACTTGACACTCTGGTGTTGGATATAGGAAAAAATTCAATTCCTTGGCTATCTTACAATGAATAAAATTATGGGCACTGCCTGCAACAATCAGCACTATTACCTTTTTCTTGATATATCCTTATATCTTGATAGTTTGAGGAGTGTTAATTCTAGCCAATGCATTACAAGATATGGTCAGATTCATTTCTTCTTTCTCTGGGGTTGGTTCCAAATTTATGTCCTCTTCTTTTGATGCTTCTTGATCCTTTTCTTCCTCCTCTTCACCATCTATGTAAAATAATTTCTTCTCAACACACTTATGACCTTTAGTGTATTTGCTATCACAAATATAACAAAACCATTTTTCTCTTTTTTCTTCCAATTGTTGTGGCGTAAACCTTGTAGGTTGTGGAAGGTTAGGAGCAAAAACACTTCCATATTTATAGTTTTGAGTGGTGGGATTCCTTGTTTCCATAATTCCACATTCAATTTTTCTTGCCAACTTGAATGCCTTCTCCAATGAATCAGGTTCCCAAAGACAAACCTCATGTTGAATGTTATCCTTTAAAGTTCCTATGAAGACATCAATCCTTTACTTCTTTGCAATATAATTTACCCTTATATTCAATTTTTGAAGGTCAATGTGATTTTCCATTGAACCCTTTTGTTTGAGATTTATGAATTGGCTAAAGAAGGTGTTTCTCTTTGTATCGTCATAATGTGCTATCATTTGCTTCGTGAAAATTGACCACGTGACAAGTGGTTTATGAGAACAAACACCTTCATACCATAAAATTGATTCGATTCTAAATATAAATATGCAATACGTACCTTTTGTAATAGTTGCATCTCATGTCAATCAAAATATTTCTCCATCTGTAGTATCCATGTTATAGGATCCTTGCCATAAAACTTCCTCATATCTATCTTTGGAATATGTTGGATCTTCAATCCAACATTCGATTCTATGAAATCATGATCAACATTGATTTTTTTCTCATCATGATTTTCCTCTACTACCTTTTCGCCATTAGGAGACCTTTCTTGTAGCAACTTTGTCCCACATTCCTTCAAACTGTCCATGTCTTTCTTCAAATCTTCCATTCCTTTCTTCCAATATTCTTTCATACCATAAATATCAACTTTCATGGCATAGATAAAAATATTTATCTTATCATCGATCACATTCCTCAAATTATCCATCAAATTTTGATTACTAGGTGTTTCTATTTTCTTGATTTGAGCCATTTGTTTTCTTGCTTTTAGGATCTCCATCTTCAATCTACTATATCTCTGACAGTTTAGATATCAAGGGTATGTAAATTCAACCTACGATAACCCTCTGTGTCCTCCCTCTAATGCCACAAGTCTGATCGAAATTGGATTCTCCAAGAAAGAGCTATGCCCAATCTCCCAAGATGAATTCATTATATACTTTTTCAGTAGAGCGGACTTGTACGAAGTTCCACGTGTCACTGTTTTGACCTTCGGACCTGAAAATGATACATAGAGAAGTAAATTCCCTCCTTTTTCTATAACTTACTAAATTTCAATCTGATGCTTAGAGAGAAAGTTGTGACAATTTTCCCAAGGTCGCCTATTTGGGATGTAATTCGGAATCTTGCAAAAACACTAAATGTCTTGGACGCTATCTCTGAAAATATAATGCAAAAAGATTTGAAATTAAAGCCCAAGCTGTGCCATGATTTCCACTCAAATGGGTCTTAATTTCAAAGTCTAAAACTTTGTAGAAATAAAACTATAGCGAAAATTCCATGATGACTTGTTTGAGATGGAATTCTGGAGCTTACAAAAACCCTGATTTCCTCAGATGATATCTCCAAAAATATAGCGAGACAAGATCTTAAATTCAGACTCGAGGCTATTGAAACTTTTTTTGTAGCTTCTGAAACATCGTAAAAAACAAGTTATAGAAAAAATACCACACTGACCTATTTTGGAGTAGCGAAACCATTGAATCCAAAGATTTGATACCAAATGATATGAAACTAGCTCACAAAAATATAGAACGAGAGATAAACACCTCAAAAATAAGCCTCTTTGAGGGGAAAAACTCGTTTACATTACATAAATGAGCAATTCTTGGATGATACAAATGACAGGACCTCCTTTCTATATATAGGAGCATAAGGGTTCATAATATAATGAGAGTCAACATAATAATAATAATGTAAGGGCACAACAATAACAATAGTGGGCTTTTATGGGGTACAATAATAGCAATATTGGTATTACATGGACGCAAAAATTTAAAAACGGGGTTGCACTAATAACAATAAGGGGTTACAATAGTAGTATAAGGACCTAACATGGCACTGCGAATGGTTTGTGGCTTTACTCTTGCCTCATCTAAGGGTTTCTTTATCACAACAAAAGATTGCGACCTAAGTGGAGGCCCTGGAGATTATGATGAAATTGCATGAGACACCAATTCAAGATGTTGCTTTGGGATTTCAATAGATCCACGTGGAGTTGCAAAACCTTTGCCTAGAATTCCAAAGTCTAAAGAAGGATAGAGTAGCTCGTCCATAAGTGCGCGAAGAAGTTTGGTGTTTGAAATGTAAGATTCAATGGCGTGATAAATATCATTACCCTCTCTTCTAGAATTATGTTGTAGGAGGAGGGTCGATGCCTCTGAGGCCAGAAGTACAAGAAAGGCCAAGTACAGGGTCCACACTATGGTGTGCTATCTATTAGGTAGCTCGAAAACATGAGAGAGATAATTTCCAATTGCTGCAGAAATTTGTACAGACGTCGCAACAACTCTTCTGCAACTTCTACAAATCAGTAGGTCACGAGGAGCACAATTGTTGTAGTTATGAGTTAATAATGGAGAGAATGCCTGCGTATCAAGTGCAGATAGAAAATCGGCCTCTGGATTAAGGCATTGGGGGAGTGCAAGGAGGATATCAGGGGTGTGGATGAGGATGAGGTGGAGGAGGACCTACGAGAGGTCGGGGACAAGTTATTTGCTACAATTATAGGGGGCCAAGACACTATGCGTGAGAATGCACAAACTTGACGTGCCTATCGTGCTGATACTATACTCAGTCTGACCATGCAATTGAAGATTACCCTGTATTAATATCTAAGATGCATGAAAAATGGATGCAGTCTCGACAGCTTACCCAGAACCTGTAGATGATGCGGGCTAGAAACATTGAAGAGGATCCTAATGTGAATATTGTGCTGTGAAGTGGAATGGCGACTAGTGAAGATAAGGGAAAGAAACCTAAATAAAGTGAATGGGTCCGTAAATCCCCAGAGGAGGTTGGCTTTGATCTAAAGAGTATGACAAAAGCCTTCATGGAAGCAAATAAAAGCTTCACTAAAGCTTCTACCTCAGGAATTTAGGATAAGCAGTCTAAAGAAATGGACCCATACATGCTTACTACATTTCTGAAGACCTGTATGAAGTTGCTACAAAATAGCAAGGTCGTAAAAGGATTATAGGAGTTCATCAATAAATGTGTGGGTAAAGAAAATACTCCTGAGGGATGCGCATGGTTAGGAAATTTGGTAAGCATAAGGTAAGAACAGGGTGTGAGATGAGGATCATTGTGCAAATAAGAGAGTATGAAATGGACCAAGTTATTCTAGACCTTGGGTTAGATGGGAATGTTTTTCTGAAATAGACATGGGAGAGAATAGGGAGACATGCACTACTATGGTCTCATATTCAATTAAGGATGGTGGATTAGCAAAATATTATACCCATGGCAAGATTATAGGGAGTGACAGTCAATATTGAAGGCGTGAGTGCATTGGCAGATTTCAAAGTGATAGAGATTGTCGATGACAACAATCCCTAGCTCACCCTCCTTGGGATCAACTGGGCTATCGACATGAACGGGGTGATAAATTTGAAGAAGTGAACAATGTCATTTGAAATAAAATCACTTCGCATAGTAGTACCTCTGGACCCTACAGAAGGACTACGTTATACTGATCTGGTTCGCAATTATGAAGGTGACAAAAATTTAGACCAAATTTATAATATAACGATGTGAGATCAAGATTGGGTGAATCTAACAACTGATGGACATATTGCATCGGACCATGAAATATCCTACACATTAGATTGAGATGATAAATTTGAACACTAACAAAATCGATTGCATGAAGTGTCTATGCTACACTGTAACATGATGACCAAATCAATGTGTTGTGTATCATCGAAGGTAAGAAGTCTGCCTTATTATGATGGTTTAACTGATTTTGATAAATTTTTGGATACATTTGCAAGGGAAGTGCCAGAGAAGCATCAGTTCCAAGCCTTGGACTTGGTGCTGTGCACTACGCGTGCAAGATGGTGGGGTACGCATAAAGGAAATTTTGATGGATGGCACAAATACAGAAGAATGATGACGGTGTGGTTTGGTCACCCAAAGATGTGATTGATATAGAAATATGATGGGAGGAGTGATCCATGATCACTTATCAAAATGGACCGATGTTTATGGCACAGAACTGCAATCGGATTGGGTGCATTTGTTCTATCACACTTTGGACATAATACCAATGAATTGGTACTTGGAAACAAATCTCTGCCACGACACAGATGAATGGGATATTTTGAGATAGGGATTCTTGATGACATTTAGCTTTGAAGATGGATTCGAATGCATTGATGAAGTGTTGCAGGAGGTCAAAGCAACAATCTTCAGAATCCCACAAGATCCCTTGGATTTGACTCAACCAGATTGGACCACCTAGCTATGCCATGTGCTGGAGTCCTATAATGTGACTGATGAAGAGGAAGAGGAGGATGCAAGGAACATTAATATCCTAGAGACAAAAGGTTACCGCAAAGTTGAGGGGTTGCAGATAGAGAATCCAAACATCACCGCGCCACTGAAAACTCGACAAGTGAACATTGGGATAGAGGTAGAGCTGAAGTTTGTGAATATAGGGGACTATTGGGATGATGCTACAGTGGATAAGGTCACTGAGTTGCTCTACAAGTACCAAGATTTATTCCCTACAAATTTTTCAGACTTGAAAGGGATAATAGGCAATTTAGGAGTAAGGAAGATAACATTGAAACCAAACAAAAAGCCTATGAAGCAGTGACCATATCGCCTTAATCTAAGTATAAGGAAAATGTCCACTTGGAGTTGGACAAAATGTTGGTAGCTACCTCATTGAACTAGTGGAGGAGTCCGACTGGGTAAGTTCTATGGTCATCGACATTGCATAAGGATTCGAAAGCATATTGTAGGGTGTGCGATGCATGTCAAAGGATGGCCAGGCCATCATGGAGGGATAAGTTTCCTTTGAGTCCACAAGTATCATTGCAGCCATTCGAGAAGTGGGCAATTGATTTTGTAAGGTCGATTAAGCCTCTAGGAAATAAGACAAGTCCATGGTATATCATCACCGCAACTAAGTATTTGGCCAGATGGGTAGAGGCACAACCTGTAAAGGATTATATAGGGGAAACACCAGCGAAGTTCCTATTTGAATATGTGTTGACTAGGTTCAGTTGCTTGAAGGTGTTGATGAGTGATTGTGGTATGCACCTCCTTAAGGAAATGATCAGCGCGCTAACAGAAGAGTTGCAAGTTTATCATCAGAAGAGCATGCCGTATCATCCTCAAGCTAATGGGATGGTGGAAGTGGTTAATAAGATATTGGAGAATGTACTAACAAAGGTTTGCAATGTGCAGAGGAATGATTAGGACATGCACGTACCAGGGTGTTATGGGCTTATAGAACTACTTGTAAAAAGTTGACCAAACAAACACTGTTTAGGTTGGTCTATGGCATAGAAGCAGTGATGCCAATGGAATATATTGTGTGTAGTCTACGCATAGCAGTATTAATAGTTATGAAAGACTACAGAGCCTTAGAAGAGAAGCTCGTGCAGCTGAAAAAGTTGGAGGATGATAGATTCTTGGTTGGATTCCATCAACAAGTTCAGAAGGAGCACAAAAAGGCATGGCATGATCGGCACATCAAACTATGCACCTTCAAGGTAAATGATTTAGTTTTATTATATGATAGCAATTTTGATAAATTTGTAGGAAAATTTCAGATGCATTGAATGGGGCAATATGTTATCACGGAGATTATGATGGTGGATCAGTTCAGCTTGTGAAATTGAATGGAGATCCATTTCCCGGAAAGGTAAATGGCAGCTGATTGAAGCCATACACTAAGGATCTGTCTAGATGACTATATGATGGTAGCACAGTCTTAGCACTCCAGGTAGCTGCAAGGAGGCACGAGACTATAAACTATGTTTCCCAGGTGGTAGAGCTATGTGATGAGGTGTCTGCACAAATTAGAAGGGTGTCACCACGTCAGTAGATGTGCGAAGGGAGTTGCGCTACAAGATGAGAGACTGAACAACATAGCCAAAAACTGACCGTTACTATCACTCTTCATGATTTGACTGCCAAAAGACAGTTGGGAGGAGTGGGCGACAGTCATTTAAGGCTGAAATCAAGTGTGAAATATTTGGAAATCTATCGCCAATCTCGCATTTATGGATAGATTTTTGGGGGGAACAGTTGAATTTCAATTTGAAATTGCCTATAAATTATAGATGGTTGTCTAGCAAGAAACACTTTGCATTTTGAGAATCTTTGCGCTATGCTATCTGTTGCTCATGCACTATGAGCTCTTTGAGGACTTGATATCTAGTTTTGTGTTTGATAGATTACTCGAGGAAACCTAGAACCTCATTAACAACTTCATTTATGCACCAGCTAAGATCTCTAGTACTAGGGGCATTGTTGCCCCTGGCAGAGTTTCCCCTAAAGTCATGAGTATAGAGGTTCCTGTAGTAGTACCTAAGGCACCAAGGTCACCTAAGATGAAGCCTATGCTGCTGAGAGACATTCCCAAGCTAAAGAAGGATAAATAGAAGAATACGTTGTCAGTGCTCGAGTCATCAAGGAAACATGCAACCACACAGGCTCAGTGGAAAGAAAATCTAGTTGCGTAGGAGAAAGGAAAAGTGGTAGACCTAGAGGCTGATGAGGGTGCGAAAGACATAGACGTTGTGGGGATAGACACAATTTTGAAGTTGTTGGAATGCATCCCTCCATGCCAAGGCAAGGTGAAGGTCCCGAAGGACCCTAATGAAGGACATTTCCTCCTGAACACACTCTTGCTGCCAGAAAAAAATCACTTTTGAAGGTCCGGACTTGGTGCCCATCCCACATATGAAACTTAAATATTGGGATTTGGGAGACATTCAGTGGTTCCCCCACCTAGTTATAGATACCTTCATGAAAAGAGTGTTCTACAAGGATTCTAGTGTCACCATGTTGGAGCCAATGTGAATGGATTCACAGGGTAAACAAGGCAGGGTTGTTGAACCTCCTATGGGCACCTTACTACGATTGTGGCCCTATCAATTTGACATTTATTAAGCAGTTATTGTGCCTTGTGCATGACGGGTGCTTGTGGTTGATTGAGCCCATAGCAATCACTAATATGTTGATCCATTGGATCATATTCTTACCACACTCTCAGCTGAATCCTATAAAAGCATTTGGAGGAAAGATGGGCTACTGTGACCTCACCAAAAAGATGAAGGACAAGTTCAAACTCGTCAAGAAAGCATGCGGGTATTCCATCTCTAGTATTATTGACACCGTAGTGAGGGTGGCCACCCAAATTTTGGCTAGAAAAATAATGAGAAAGTGTTGTGTGGATAAGGTGCCAGCATCAATGGTTTCATTAGCGGTTCAATGCGTGTAGGGTGTACAATTCAACTGGGTGCGCTACCTGTGCAGTGAGTTCCTCGCGAACTGCAGGGAGGCACAACACTAGAGAAAGACATTTCATTATTCATGGCTACTCTTATCAATTGTGTTGGGTGCATGAGGGTTGCTAGAGGAAAACCAGTTTCCTCTGATTCAAACAAATTTACTAGAAGCTGCGAAGTTTGCTTCTCTATTGGCCACAAAGGACAATGTGCAAGTTTGAGAAACTAAAGTTTTTTGGGTAATAATGGAGATGAACATTCATATGGCTGTCAATTGAAAGCCATAGTTGTTGCCAACCATTTTTGAACAGTTATCTAGGTACACAGAGTTCAAAGTCGACTTCCACTATGTGTACGTCCGGGCGCCGAAGGATCTGGATCAGAAGTGGTATGATATTTCTTATTTGGATACAAATGATGTCATTTCTGATGTCCTTAAGCGATGGCTAGTAGATTGGAACACACCATTTGATTTGGCTACTAGGACTAGCATGTCTGTAGAGAAGTAGAAGAAGGAAGTGGGCCGACTGAAGGTGCAGCAGTTGGCAAAGAAGAGGAAGAAGGAGATCGAGGACAAGGCACGCACCGAAGCAAAGCGCGCGATAAACGAACAAGCAAAGCAGGAAGAACACGACTCTGATAGGAGTTAGAAATCTCCTTCACCCCAAATGGAGGATGATAAATAGTCGGAACAGGGAGGGAGATATCTGGAGAGAACTGCTTTTCACATAAAGTGACATAGGGAACAGGAAAATCAAGGGCAGTGAAAGAAGACCAAGCCCTCCAAATCATCGCTTGATCAAATCACCTTGACAAGGGGTGAATTTGACGATATTGGTGATAGGCTTAGAGATATGACCACAAAACTGTTGTAGTAGTTTCAGCAATACCAGAAGCAGGCACTAAGTGCCATATAGATAGGTTTGCGCGAGCTATAGATCCAAACAACTATACTACAGGGAGGTGCATGGTAGAGCGGCGTGTCATCGACTAGTTTTGTGTCAAGGACCACTCAAGCTGTAGAGTTGGTTTGATCCTTGGATCTTCGAGCAGTTGCACTGTCAGTGCGTTGAGGAATGTTGGCCTCAACTTGGCCACACTCCCGAGCAAATTCATTCACACACTACAACTAGGTGTGATTGAAGAGCTTAAGGCCTAAGAGTAGTGTGCACTCAGCATGATCAGTGAGCAGAAAGTCAACAACGAACATATATTCATTGAGAAGACAACTATGCTAGAAGCCTCGACAAAGGTTCAGGAGAAGAGTGATCACGCTGTATTAGTGGTAGCCGATGCATGCAGAATCATTACAGAGCTGCATATCCTAGAAGAAGCACCGGTGGAGGCCAAGATTAGGAGGTTGGCTGCAGGTGTGTGTGATGCAAGGATAGAGATGGCCAAGGTTCAGTTTGAACTAAACCTTAGAATCACAAATATCGAGTTGAAGTCATAAAATTCAACTCCACTGGAGGTCAGAGAATAGTGTGAGGTAGCTGTAAATGATGTGGTAGTGACAACGGATGTCATGGTGGTGGATTGCACCATGCTTTTTGAACAATTAATGGAGGTTGTATGAATCTGCAGGAGGATCCTAACCTACATAGGTTGAATATAGAGGCCCAGGAATTGCAACAGCAATATGACGAAGTAAGAGTGACATCACACACCATCACTATCTCACAGTGACTGGCTAAGCTGCATGAGGCAAAGCAGTTACTCAAACAAGTGGAGGCAACACAATGAAAAGAGAGTCCTCAAGGCGAGATTGGGGCCTTGGTTAGATGAGGCATATTTTATCTCTGCCTCCATTGAAGAGAAGCTGGAAAGCCTACAGAGGACACAACAGAAGGTCAAAGAAGACAGTGCAGGACCAGTGACCAAGCAGCTAGTCGAGCAAATCAAGCAGGAAGACACACAAAGTGCGGTCGAGGTATTAATGGTTCAAGTCAAGCTGGTAGGTATCTGCACTAAGATCTCTGCACCAACAGAGTGAATCAGGGGTGAGTCACGATATTTGTGTTGGGGGCCTATTGGGACAGGGTCCCCTATGGTCAATTTTGGGGAAAAACCCCAAGTTTTGGGGCAGAAAGCCCATGTTTTTGTGATGTAAACTGTAAAGTCTCTGCAAGTTATGGTAGCAAAGTGCATAGATAGTAAGTGTCATAAATGAATTTTCCCTTCTTTTATGTAAGTTGTGTCAACTTATATAGACCTACCCATGGTCCATGGAGCGTGGGATTGTATAAAAAGGAGAGTCTTAGAGATTCTAAGGAAATTCAATTCAGTTAAGTTGATAGTTGATGATGAATGTAATGGCTCATTAGAGTTGCAGAGTGAAGATTCTTAGAGTAGAAGAGAGGCTTTACAACTATGTGCATAAAGTTCTAGAGTAGAGTCTGCAACTGAGTGCGTGGACACCTGCAACTGAGTCTGCAGGGTAGTCTTGAGTCTGTGAGAAAATCTAAATCATCAATAAAGAGATTATTCTGGAAATATCTGTGTTTTTCCTATTTACTTATGTTATGAATGAATGCGTTTATGTTATGATGAATATTGGGTTTACGATTTAATACTATATTAATGTGCGATTCTTCATGGTCTACATTATTATATGAACACAAGTAATAATATCTATTTACACGAATAATATCTTAATGCATTATAAATATATCAGACACTTAAGTTGATCTGGGTAATAATAGACTTAGGAGTGATTACAGAGGTGCGTAAGCGGTCGATTCACCTGTTTAGGGTTTGCAAAAGACAGTTGTGAAGCGCTAGAGGCTGGTAAAAGGGAGTTATATCAACAATCCTCAATGGATTATCAATCTGCATGAAGGCAGGTTTAGGGCATAAAATGAAATCACAGTCATCTATGGGTGTGGAAACTTGGGTCCAACATCCCCCCATACTGCTTTGGGTGAGACTTCAGTCCACACTCTACGGATTGATGCAGAAAGGGCTAGTAGTGTAGGGATTTGTTTGGAAAACTTAAATCCAAACCAGGGTCAGGACCCACTAAGCCAACAATAGGCTTGAGGTCATGTTTTCAACTCTCATGGAGGTTATTTGACCTTCCATGTAAATTTGGCCACCAAAATGATGCCACATGTCAACTAATGGTTGGTCCACGTGGCACTTCCTAGTTGGGCCATCTCAACCACCCGTTGACCAACATAATTTTGCCACGTGTCAACCAACCTACCAATTACAAGTGTCAACCTCACATTGGCTGATGAGGAATAGTCAAATTGCACAGTCAACTTGCCACGTCAATATACAGACTACTGACTGGGTGTACCCGCAAATTCAAAGTTCACTTTTTTAATTGTTTCCTAAAATAGTTAGAACACGATTTCTGGAGCATCCAAATTTGGATTATAGTGAAACGAAGCACGTTAGATTGAAAACAATGAGATATACGATTTGATGATGGTTTCAAGTTCACGCAACAATTTTGAATTTTGAGCATTTTCTTGATCCACATGATCATGGACAAGGGTGGAGTGCTAAATAAAAATGAAAAACATAGTTATAGACTTCAATATTCATAAAAAACATGCAAATATTAAAAATCTAATTGCAATAGTTAAAAAACCCACCATTTGAGTCTAATTGCGGGTTGTAAAAGTGGCAAGGTAGTGCAACGATCTATGTTTTTGGTAGCTCTAGAATCAACACAATTTAGTAGCTTATGAAAAATTGGTTTTGTTAGGTTGTGTTATATTCTTTCCATGAATAGCCCACGTAGTTAATTGGGATATTAGTGGGGGAGCGGAGCCCCGCCTTCGTTGAGCCAATTGCATAGCGGGGCGCACACAGGGTGTTTGAGAGGTGCAGGTAACCCAATTCTATGGGGTCTGGGGTAGCACCCTAGAAAATTTTCATTTTGGAACCTATGCTAGGTTCGACAAATCCACCTATGGTTTTGTGCATGATTATCGTACATGTTTTTGGACGTGATGGTTTTCGGTCCATGGTTTTCGATGTGATGTTTTTTACTCCATGGTTTTCGATGCAATGGTTTTTGGTCCATGTTATGGATGCTTCAACATGTATAAATATGTATTATAACATTGGAAGGAACATAATGAAAAATCAAGCTGGTAGTCCCAGTTTTTGGATCTAGGGGAAAATCTCTATGTATATGTGTTTTATGTGTTATGTTCCGCATTATTTATTTTATGTGTCTTAGAATTCGTATGCAGGTAATTTCTGTACGGGGTGAAAACCTACATTTGGTATTAGAGCTGTTTTGGCTTCAAGGGGACGCCTTTGTTGCTGAGGGGTTTCACTCAGGCCTGTGGTAGACCCTGTTCAGTGGGCGATCTATGAGATTGATTTTGGTGGTGAAAGAAGATGGCGAGCAGTAGAAAGATAGAGATCGAGAAATTTAATGGTCAGAATTTTGAGTTGTGGAAAATCAAGATGGAGGATCTATTGGTGGATAAATATCAGTGGATCATGGTAGATTCAGATACTAAACCAACAGGAGTGTCCGATGAAGAATGGAAGAAGTTGGATCGGAAGGCAAAGAGCACAATACGATTGTGTGTCTCAGATTCAGTATTGTTGAATGTATCAGGGGAAGCTACTGCAAAGGCTTTGTGGGACAAGTTAGGGACTTTGTACCAAACTAAGTCTCTGGTGATTAAACTGTTGCTACAGAAAAATCTATATAACCTGAGAATCAAAGATGGAGACTTGGTGATAGAGCATCTAAATGCATTTAATACTGTGGTAAGTCAGTTAGCATCTATTGATATTAAAATTTTAGATGAAGATAAGTGCATCAGTTTGTTGTGTTCTCTACTAGATTCGTGGGATAGTCTGGTTATTGCAATCGGCAGTAATGCAACTTCCTTACAGTTTGATGAAATAGTCTCATCCTTACTGACGGAGGAGATGAGACGGAAAAATATGGAGATCCAAAATGGTGATGCCTTGTCTGTATGAGGACGGTCCCAGAACAGAAACAAAATTAAGTCATCGAGTGGGACATCTAAATCTAGAGGGAGATCTAAATCTCCATGAAAACCTGTAAAGCTGGTGTGCTGGAAATGTGTAAAGGAAGGGCACTATAAAAGGGACTGTAAATCTAAAGCTCCTGATAAAGGAAATGGATCTAATGATGCTCCTTCTGTAGAGGGGAAAACCACCTCAGATGAAGGTGGGGATGTGTACTTGGCTTCTTCAAGTACACATGTAGATCATGAGGCATGGTTGATTGACTCAGGTGCATCCTTTCACTACACTCCCCATAGAGAGTGGTTCTAGGAGTATGAGAAATACGATGGTGGTGATGTCTTCTTAGGTGATGATAGGAAGGCTAGAATCATTGGTCATCGAAAAGTAAAGTTGAAGTTGCAAGATGGAAGGGTTAGAACACCTCTGGGTGTTCTGCATATTCCTGCATTAGCCAGAAATCTAATTTCTGTAAGCAAGTTAGATGATGTAGGTGTAGAAACAGTGTTCAAGAAGGATACCTACAAGATGGTTTGGGGAGCACTGGTATTGATGTGGGGAGTTCGGATTGGAACTCTGTACAAACTACAAGGTAGCATGGTTGTTGATGGATGCAATAGTTTTGTGGCTCTTGAAAGTGGAGCAGAAAATCTACTGGTCTCTAGAGAGAAGACCATGTTGTGCCATCAAAGGCTTGGACATATTGGAGAGAAGGGCCTTTGAATACTTCATGGTAAAGGTATGGTAGAAGGTATGAGTAATAGCTCTTTGGATTTTGATTTCTATGAAAATTGTGTATATGGGAAGCAGAATCGAGTGAGTTTCCCCTCTGGTGGTAAGAGAGTGAAACATATATTAGAGCTTGTGCATAGTGATGTGTTTAGAGATGTGAAGGTTCCATTACTGGGTACGTTTGTGTACTATGTATCATTTATAGATGACTTCTCAAGGAATACATGGATATATTTCTTTAAGAAGAAATATGAAGTCTTTGATAGGTTTAAAGAATTCAAGGCTCTAGTGGAAAATGAGACAGAGAAGAAGATAAAGGTGCTAAGGACAAATAACAGTGGAGATTTTTGCAGTAAGGAATTTGAAGAATTCTGTAAGAAGTGTGGTATATCACAGCAGAAGACTACTCCATATATACCTCAACAAAATGGTCTTGCAGAAAGAATGAACAAGACGTTGATGGAAAGGACAAGAAGCATGCTCAATGGTGTTGGGTTAGGATAGGAATTCCGGGCAGAGGCAATGGAGACAGCATGTTACCTGGTCAATAGATCACCTTAATCAACATTGGAGGATAAATCTCCGCAAGAGGTATGGACTAGTAAGAAACCATATCTTTCACATCTAAGGGCATTTGGATGTGATGCATATGTACATGTTCCAAATGATAAATGAACCAAGTTGGATAGTAAATCTTAAAAGTGCATCTTTATTGGGTATAAGCATGGTTTAAAGGGTTATAAGCTTTGGAACCCAGTAACAAGGAAGGTTGTGTACGCCAAGATGTGGTGTTCAGAGAGGTGAAAGATGTTATTAAACATGAAGTCCAACTAAAGGAACCTGAGAAGATAGAGTTTGAGCTAAAGGAGGAAGAATCAGAATCTACAACAGAGGAGGAATTAGAAGATGAAGAGCCACAAACTCCGAGTGTGAGAAGATCAGTTCAAGAAAGAAGGCAGCCAGAAAGGTATAGTCCATCTGCTTTCTGTTCAAATATTTTTTTATCTATTACTGATGATGATCCCAGAATTGTGGAGGAAGCAGTAGATTCAGAGGATGGAAAACTATGGAAAGGGGCCATGGTTGATGAAATGGCATCTTGGCACAAAAATGAGGCTCGGGATCTACTGGAGTTTTCGGCTGGAAGGAAACCCATTGAAAAAAATGGGTGTTTAAGAAGAAGACAAATGCAGAAGGAAAGGTGGAGAAATACAAAGCTCGTTTGGTAGCAAAAGCTTATTCCCAGGTTCCGAGAATTGATTTTGGTGATAGTGTTTCTCCTGTTGCCAAGGTAACTTCTATTATATCACTTTTATCTGTTTCTTCTACTTTTGATTTTGAGGTAGAATAGATGGATGTGAAGACAAAATTTCTTCATGGGGATTTGGAAGAGGAAATCTACATGAAGAAACCTGAAGGCTTGGCGGTGAAGGGTAAGAAAGAACTAGTATGCATGTTAAAGAAGTCTCTGTTTGGGTTAAAAAAGTCACCAAGGATGTGGTATAAAAAATTTGATACATTTATACAGGGACTTGACTTCACTAGAAGCAAGGTAGATCACTATGTGTATTTTAAATTAATTGGTGAATGTGTTATTTATTTGGTCTTGTATGTGGATGATATGTTGCTGGTTGGAAATGACAAATAAATTATTGTTATCAGGAAAACTAGTGTCCATTCAGAGCTGCTAGTCTCACTAAGACGGGTTTCTATCTTAGAAACAAACAAACTAAAGTTACTTGCATTTTCCTATATGAGAGGTAGATGAGAGAGAAGAAGAGAGCACCAACCTCTGTCTTTCGCTTGGTTCCTTGCTTGTTTCCTCTCCCCTTTGATAGATCTTTGCAGCTCCTTCCTCACTTGTCCCGCTTCAAAGAACACCTGTAGAGTCAAAGCAGCATAATACCATCAAAGTATAGAGATCTACAATCATAAACAATATAAGATCAGATATATATTGACCACACAAATGCGTATATCAACTCAGACATACAAGAATATGGAGGAAAACTCAAATAGCTTTTTTGATAGAAACAATATAAGAGAGGATTACAACCCATTGATCTGACCCAGCGCCATCCTCCTAGCATGAAATCCCTTCTTCACCTCATGAAAAGATAGATCACCCAACACTATGATGTTCCACAAAGAAACCAAAAACACTTCCTTACAAGATGCAAAATTCCAGCCTCTGGATCTCTAGGATGAGGGATCTCTATATAGATGTTTGCGGCTGGGTGAGTCAGCTTCTGGGTTTTTTATTAGTGTCATTTCTCTGATAGTTCTCAATTCCACTTGGAGATTTCATGATTTCTTACTCATCCCTGGGCGAATTCAGAGAGGCAAGTATCTTAGGAGAAGTTTCTGGAAGATTCCATGATCATCCACCTTGCAAACTGTCTCTGCCATTTGTCTACTCTCACCCATCACACCCCATAGAAGGGTTTTTTTGTATGCATCGCACCCCTCGTGTGAATTAGGTGAGATGCATCGCACTTTGACCATGGAGCAGGTGAGATGGTCCAGTTTTGACAAGTTCTGAGCAGTTTTTCATGGAGAACTTCTGGGAGATGATGTAATCGGCTGACCTTGTTCCTTTAAGGTATGAAACAACACTTTTAGGGACTTAGAATCCCTTGGTTTATGAACATATAAGATTTGGGTTGCAGTGCCCAAATATGTCTATAACAGTTGCCGCCTAGAGCATGAGGTCGTAAATCTTTTGATGTCAGGTGAAATTCTTTATCATGAGGATCCGAGGTTTTTTCGCACTGGAAGGTGACCTGTAATAAGATACAATACAATACATTATCTTCATAATATTTTCATGATATAACTGAAGCAGGCATTCCCATGCTCAACTTTTATAAATTCATTTTCATGTACATAAGATAGACAACCGTCTGTATGGCAGACTGATGATTCTGGTAGAGCCATCATCCTTTGGCTTGGATGATTATCTGTGCAGCTATGATGTACTTTTGATATCTTTATTTTCCTAAATATATCGTAGCCCAGATGGATGAAACTAGATCCGAGGTCTTCAAACTTGTTCAATCTTTGCCCGAAGTACAAGTCAATCCATGTGAAAAAATGTTCTGAAGTCGAACATGGAAAGACATCGCCTGATTACCAGCCATTGATGTAAGTTGTTAATAGGCACGAGAGGAATCACCGATAATGATGATGATTGTCAAGGTACGGCAGTACAATTCACATGGTGTGAAAATGGGACTTGGTGTCAAACACCATGCAAAATCTTTCAGTCGAAGGCCATTGATGTAAAACTATCGCCAGAAGTGAGAAACTTGCCATTGAGGCCTGCATGTTTCAATGTACTATAAGGGTTGTTCATAAGTCAACTTCTTGGATAATGAGCTGGTGTCGACAAGAAGTGATCCGTCGTAGGAGGGCCTTAATGAATCCCACATCTAGGACATGGAATGGAGCAAAGGATTTTGTTGGAGGTGAAAACGATATGATGATACATGGTTTAGGGTGGTAGTCATGAAAGAATGAAGCGTGAAGGTATTGCAGCGGATGAGACACAAGTTGGGTTGGTGAATTCACTGAGCGACTTCTCTTGAACATATCAGCGACACTGAAATGGATTGGTAGTGTTAACCCCAAAAATGGATGGTACAGTGGACCAATGGTGATATGACTGGTGAATGGAATAACCCAACCTGACTTAATCATGGTGATGGAGTGAAAGTGTCATGTTCAAGAGCGACTTGCTACCAATAAAGTTTCTTCAAGTTTTCTTCCCAATTTTTCCCCAGTCATTGCTGACCAGTACCTCTTTATTTTTGTCAAGCTTGAGGAGGATAACGTATGCTTTTTCTATAATTTTTCCTTTGGGAAAACCCGTCACTATGTTTTAACGAGCCTAGCGACAATGAAACTCGTTCTTATCTACATGGAAAAGTTTGACGCTATTGTTTTAATGAGTTTAACGATAAAGAAAGCTCGTTCCTTTTCAATTTTAGAGATTTTGAAAAGAGTTGGGAAGGAAACTCTAGTAATCCTTTTTCGTAATATAATCCCTTAAGTCTAAAAAAGTATAAAATAATACGAAAGGGATGAATTTTCGATAGTTTTATCGAGCTGAACAAGACAAGCGCTTGATATTTTTGTGTAATGATCCCTCAGGTCTAAGAAGATTAAAATCTAGAGGAGGGATAGCACTTCCAATCATTTTAATGAGCTGGAGAGGCCAATTGCTTGGCAATCTTTTCATATTTTATGAGTCAGATGAAAAGAGCTTAAAGGAGACTCGTTTTTTGAGGAATGAGTGATATTTTGGATAGCAGCTGGTTCTAGGCAATGTTTGGAACTTTTCAATCAAAACAGTGTAAAGAAATTGGCTAATAGGATCACTCGTTGCAACTCTTCCTCAAAAGGGATAAACAATCAAATGGAGGCATATGATCAGCTAAAAAAGAGTGGAGGTGATGGTAAAAACATGACCAAGGCTCAAAAGCTGATGATAATGTGATTGCAATGGTTATTTACTGAAGGTGGGTTCATTTTTTAATGAGCTTAAACTCTGGTGGAACATGTACTCATTGTTAGGTTTATTTTTTAACGAGCTTGAACTTTGCACAAAACTGCTTGTGCCGGTCGTATAATAAGGATGTCTCATCAATAGGTTCATTTTTTAGGGAGCTTGCCCCATTTGAAACTTTGCTCTGGATCCTTTCATTATGTAAGCTAGGAATGACCAATCCTACGAGTTTAAAGGGTTAAGAAACTACAAACTAAGAAAATAAATGGTCGCTTTTCACTTTCATGCAAAAAAGGTTTGCATGCCCCCAAGTATAATGAAGTAGAGTTTCCAGGTTACCCTTCAATTTGCAGACAAAACACTTGCTCTGTCGGGAAAGGCCTACCTTCTGATGGAGGTATCTTATTCCAGCCTAATCCCATTTTCCTAAATGGACGGGTGTGTCAGACTAGTCATATTCCTAAGCAGACACCCACCTTATAACTGGGGTTTTCCTGCTGAAGCAAACTAGGGTGCATGCCCCCTGGGTTTCAGTCACAATCACCTAATCACTCATTCTCATCAGGTGGGGACTGGAGATTGATGAGACATTCCTTGCATAAAAGGACTAGTTAGGGACGACATTTGACTATTAGCTATGTGTGAGTTGGGGAATGAAATCTGGTCTACGAGCTAGACCACTCTTCCTTTATGCGGAAAACACATCACTCAAAAGAGTGAGGAGACAATGGCTCCCATGCTATAAATGTAGTCACACACAAGGATTATATTTTAATCTAAAGTTCCTTGGACTACCATTACATTCAGGTAGACAGTTTTCCTTCTCAAAGTTATAGGCAAATTTGGAAGGATCCCTAACAGTCGACTGGTTCCTTTGTCAAAGCCTGTTAGATTTCGCATCTCAGGCAGAAGCGATCATGAACCAACCACTTTCCAAGAAGTTGAGGAAAGGATACTCACAGAAGCCCCTTAATCTATGATAGTAATGACCATGACCACTCTATAAGCTTGTATAATGATTCAGAATGGTACATTAGACTGTAGATGGGGTCTGCCTAGTAGATTCGAGTCGAAGGAAACGACTAGGTTTCATGGAGGTGGGACCGAATAAATGGCCAAATACATCTCTAACAAACTTCCTTCTTGCAGTAAAGGAATGGGTAGCTTTCCCCCATGTTCATTGGAGTCTATGTTTACGAAGAGAATTTGAACGGTGTCGTTCTCATTCTCTTTGGTGACTATATCATCTGAAGGTAGACCTTCTGAAGACAAGACTAGGTTGATTGCCGTCTCGACCTATTGACTTTGGTATAGTATCGGCTCAGAGGGTTTATCTTCAATGATAGATGCTTCAACCGACCACAAAGGTGTGTCAGTCAGATTTTCAACTAGCGATGGACTTGGCAAGAGTTTCTTGTATCTAGGAGGAAGCTGTAGTGGTGAAGCAGGACGGTTATCCAAGACTCTTTTAGCTTCATCTAGGAAGGGACAATGGTGGATGGCATGATCACCTTCACACAGTCTACAAGGAATTTTAGATCTTCCTTTTTGTCCATTGACTTCATTTTCACTAGTTGACGGTGTACTCTCAACACGATCGCCAGAGGTTGATGACACCGGATTGTGCAAATGAGGAGACCAGTCCCTTAAGATTCGTGGGATGTAAGGACAATCTTGATGATAGTGGTCCCCTTTGCAAATGACACATGGAGATTTAGGTTTGGACGGTGTAGTATGTGTATTTTCGTTAGACAATGCTTGGTTGCCCCCTTTCGCCATTGGCTTCTTCTTCTTCTTCTCCTTCTCTTTCTTCTTCTTCTCAGTTACTTGGTTTTTAGCTTTACCAACCGAAGAGGAAGAAGGAGAGGGAGAAACAAATGAACTAGAAGGTTGGGGGGTAACTCTAGTATCATCCGGTTGCTAATTTGATTGCTCAAGAATCATGGTACTTTGAATGACAGAGGTCGAGAAGAGCCATACTGGTAGGCCAATTGTTAGTCCGAGAAGGGACAATGTGGCCATATGAGGTGCAAAAACATCTCCCCAAGAGGAGAAAGGACTAGAATTTCCCCCAAGGGGAAATCCTTGGTTGGTGTACTCCATTTTCTCAACCTAAGATCAATGAGGGAACAATGACGTTATTCCGATTAAAATAAATTTTATGATGCTTTGACACAACTTGCTTTTTCAATTTTTAAGAGTCGAGAAAAAGCTAAAGATGACTCTAGTTACCTTTGTTTTTTAATGAGCCTAAAGTGACAAGTGCTTAGATGGACCTTTTCTTTTAAGGAGTCTATAAAGGAATGAAAGAGACTACTCTAGAAATCTAGACAGAGGGATTACCAAACCAATCACAAAACTGCATAATACCTTTTATGGTATGGAATTCAATCTTGCTGAATGCTGTGTTCAGTGCATTGCAATCGATAGGGCGGCAGAAACTGCTTCCTAAGGATAAAGGATATAGCCTATTGTGGTCTCCCAATATATACTCGATGGTACGTGGGAGCACAAGTCTGTACTGGCACTTGTCCTCTCAAAGAGGAGGAATCACCCAACCTACGATGAAAGTGATAGTTACCAGGCTTTATGACGTCGAAATAAATCTCTAGCCTAGACTTCTAAATGTTGTGCGTTAGGTTCCAAAGCATTTTTATGTTCATTGAATTTATTTTACAATTGATATTTTTTAAGAAGTTTGCCTTTAAGATTCACCGCGTGACGTAGATATACAATTCCTAAATATGCAATCTAAGATGATAAACAGTTGTTTACTTTTCTTTTTGCAATTAAAATCCTAGCTACAAAGGCAAGAGAAGCGAAATTCTTTCAACATAGAGCAGAGAGCACACACTAGATGCACTTTCCTAAATCAAAATCAACAAGCAATCTAAATGCAAATGCACATGCATGTATTTGTTTTCCGCTTTCTTAATGTGTGAATGACAAAAGGAATGCTAAGTAAAAATATGAATTATCTTTTCAAAGCAACAATACTAACAATTTCCTTTTCAAAATACGAAAGGAAGACAAGGACAACACTTTGCGATTTTGAATTGAAAACTGCTTTCGACACTTGAAATACTATTAATTCAAATCAAATATAAGGGTAACAGTGTGATCGACTATCAAAAAGAGGATGATTCTTTTCTTTGACTGAAAACGACACTTGCAACACTTCCAAATCAAAAGATGACAGTTCAATTAAGCTACTTTTTTGTAAAGGAGAACTGTAAATGGCGAAAAATAAATAAAAAAATTCACAATTCTTTGTACAATGGAGGCTGAATAATGCAAAGGAAGGGAGTTTCAACAGTGGCATATTGATCATAGACAGCAAAAATCTTGAATAAAGCTGAAGAGAGTGAAGAAAAACCAAAATCTGGAGGCAGAAATAGTCTTATGTGATCATCGTACCTATAACATAGGGAAATATGGATGCATCTCACCTACTACACATGGGAGGTGCGATGCATCCAGACTGTCAAAAGGAGACAATGCGATGGTCCAAGGACGAGACTTTAACTTGGTTTTTGGTCATAGTTTGCAGCTTGGTTCAGGGATTTAAGCTGAGCTAATGATAGTCAGTAAATACAAAGTGTAGGGACTGATCTAATGAGGTTACTTGAGCCACCACCATGGAAATTAGGATGTTTGCAAGTCAGATGTTTAATTCATAAACTAACCCGAAGATTGACGAAAGCAACATTTATCTACTTTGCAGTTGCATAGCAAAAGCAGTTCGAAGGCTAGCTGGCATAACTTTAGGCTCCGTCTGTAGTTTATAAAGTAAATAAACTAGAAACAAGCAAACAAGCTATTCGGTTCACGGTGGAGTTGCCATTTTGTTATCAGGAAAACTAGTTTCCATTCAGAGCTGCTAGTCCCACTATGATGGGTAGCTATCTTAGAAATAAGCAAACTAAAGTTACCTGTGTTTTCCTTTATGATAAGTATATGAGAGAGAAGCAGAGAGTACCAACCTCTGTCTTCTGCTTGGTTCCTTGCTTGCTTCGTCTCCCCTTTGACAGATCTTTGCTGCTCCTTCCTTGCTTCTCCTGCTTCAAAGAACACCTATAGAATCAAAGCAGCATAATACCATCAAAGCATAGAGATCTACAATCATAAAAAATATAGGGTCAGATATATATTGACCACACAAATGCATATATCAACTCAGACATACAAGAATATGGAGGAAAACTCAAGTAGCTTTATTGATAGAAATAGTAGAAGAGAGGATTACAACCCATTGATATGACCCAGTGCCATCCTCCCAGCATGAAAGCCCTTCTTCACCTCATGAAAAGCTAGATCACCCAACACTCCTATGTTCCACAAAGAAACCAACAACAGTTCCTTACAAGATGCAAAATTCTCGCCTCTGGATCTCTAGGATGAGGGATCCATATATAGATGTTTGCAGGTGGATGAGTCAGTGTCTGGGTTTTTGATTAGTGTCATTTCTCTGATAGTTCTTAATTCCACTTGGAGATTTCATGATATCTTACTCATACCTAGGTGAATCTAGAGAGGCATGTGTCACAAGAGAAGTTTATGGAAGATTCCATGATCATCCACCTTGCAAATTGTCTCTGTTATTTGTCTACTCTCGCCCATCGCACCCCATAGAAGGGTTTTTTAGTATGAATCACACCCGTCATGTGCATTAGGTGAGATGCATCACACTTTGACCATGGAGAAGGTGAGATGGTCCAGTTTTGACCAGTTCTGAGCAGTTACAGTGCCCAAATATGTCTATAACAATTATCCAGGATTTGAAGACCCAACTGTCCTCTAAATTCGACATGAAAGATCTTGGTACTGCAAACTAGATTTTGGGCATGGAAATTAAAAGAGATCGGGCAGAAAACTTTGGTTAAACCAGAGGAAGTATGTCGAGACAATATTGTTGAGATTTAATATGCAGGATAGTAAACCGGTGAAGGTTCCTATTCCTGTAGGCATAAAGTTATCTACTGAACAGTGTCCCAAGACACAAGAAGAGGAAGAGGACATGTCCTGTGTTCCATATGCAAGTGAAATCGTTAGCTTGATGTATGTAATGGTCTATGCTAGACTAGACATTGCACATGCAGTGGGAGTATTGAGAAGGTTTATGTCAAAACCAAGAAAGGAGCATTGAACAATAGTGAAGTGGGTTTTTAGCTATTTGAGTGGCACTAGTAAGTATGGTTTGTGCTATCAAGGAAGACCGGGATTGGACAGAGTGTTGGATATTCATAACTTTGTTGATGCAGACTGGTCTAGAGATCTCAATCAGAGAATATCTATAAGTGGGTATGCTTTTAACCTATTTGGAGCTGCAATCAGTTGGATAAGTAAGAAATAATCTGTAGTGGCACTATCAACTACAGAGGTAGAATACATGGCAGCCACTCATGCAAGCAAGGGATCAATTTGGTTGCAGAGATTGTGTTCAAGTATGGGGTTAGTACAGGGAGCTATAAGGATATACGGTGACAACAAAAGTGCAATTTTCTTGGCAAAGAACCCTACATATCATTCAAAGACAAAGCACATTGATGTTTAGTATTACTTTGTGAGGGATATGATAGAAGAGAAAAGGGTGTTGTTGGTAAAGGTGGAAAATTTGAAGAATACTGCAGATGCATTGAAAAATATGTGAGCTCTAACAGGTTTTCTTAGTGTAGAGAAAAAATGGGCATTGCAAAGATGGATAAATGACTAAACTCTCTTGTGGCCCTCTGTGGAAGGAAAGCAACAAGTGGGAGAATGTTGGGTTGCGTTATATTATTTCCATGACTAGCCCACGTAGTTAACTGGGGGGTTAGAGGGGGGTTGGAGTCCCCTTTCATTTCGTTGATTGCATAGTGAGGGGTCACAAGGTGTTTGAGGGGTGCAGGTATCCCCACTCTATGGAGTTCAGGGCAGCGCCCCAGAAAATTTTGGTTTTGGAACCTATGTTAGGTTGGGAGGACCCACCTATGGTTTTGTGCATGATTTTCGCACATGTTTTTGGAATTGATGGTTTTCAGTCCATGGTTTTGGATGCGATGGTTTTCATTCCATGGTATTGGATGCTTCGGCATTTATAAATATGTATTAAAACATTGAAAGGAACATAATGAAAAATCAAGTTGGTAGTCCCGGTTTTGGGATCCAGGGGAAAATTTCTGTGTATAGGTGTTTTATGTGTTATGCTCTCGCATTGTTTATTTTATATGTTTTAGAATTTGTATGCAGATAATTTCTGTATGGGGTGAAAACCTACAGGTTTATGACCTATTATCGAAACATTAAGTGTATGGAGAAGAGTTCTCAAGCTCAAAATTTGTAAGAAACAGGTAAAAATGCATTTAATTTTACTTGAATTTGTTTTATTAGTATTGTTTCTGAGTTTTTTTTGTATATATCAGATGAAGAGATACCAATCACCTCCCTCTCTCCCTCGATATACCTACATTCTATTGCAAAAAAAAGGTGCTAAGTCTTTTCAAGTTCTAGGACATGATGAAAGAAGATTACTATACACATGAGAAGCCCAAGTTTCTTTCAGAAGATCATGATCATTCATGCCAAATTAGATCCATTACAACATTTCTACTAAAAAAAATACCAATTTTACCAATGCTACTCATTTTAAGCCTACAGTAGATCCATAATTATCCATTTCCCTACTACCAAAAATTCATTTCCTTCACAATTGTCATAATTCCCTGCCTCATTTTCATTCATTATTAACCCAAAAGTAAAAGTCATTCAGCTCCCTTACAACGTTGATTCAATCCATTTTCCTCTTCATTCATGTCAAATAAACCTTGCTCTAATGCAAAATTTTCATCCATAGTCCTTCAAATTATTATTGTACACTCACGTTAGATGATGGAAGATTCATTAAGGCCTTCCTTGTAACAAGTTTTTACCCATTGATAGTGACACACCATCTGGGATCAAGACTAGAGATATTTAAAGTACCTTGAGGCTTGCATGCCTTAATTGCAAGTTCTCTCACCAATAAATAGTGGGAATACATCAATTTCCCTTGTTTTTCGGATCTTCTAGGTGACTCGACTTCGACATCTATTTGTACCTAGTAAGATGTATTTAGGCATATTGACTCTCATTGACATCAATGGTGAGTAGTATCTTGTTGGTTAATGGAATTCATTAATGGCCAGTAATCCAAAAATTTCTTTTCTATGTTCGACATCGACACATTTATTCACATACATAAGAATTATGCCATCGAGCAGGAATGAATGAAGGCTACATGATTTCAGTAGTTTTCAACAGAACTCAATTCAACATCCTTAGCAATAACGATTCCAATCTCATCCTCAATCATACAACCAGAGGAAACAAGAAGAAGATCAGATCCTTTCACTTGATATTCCATGATCCAGTAGTAGCAGCCACACTCTTCTATTTACATATCTTGTCCACTTTTTAGGTAAGTGAAGATATGTAATTTTATAATTTTTAATTATGTAATTCCTTAATGCTAAAATTGTGATTTTGGAAAATCCATCACCACATTCATATTCATTCATATTCCCTTTCTCATTTGCAAGTAAACTGAAAACACCTTTAGTTAGGAGGAAGGGATATTCATATTTCATGTCACATATTGAATATCACATTTCATTTCATCCTAACCAACATATTTTCGAAATCAACTATTATTTCATTTTGATTCCAAATTTTATATGTTTTGTGATGATCAATTGATGAGAACATTAAATGGTTGGCAACAACTATGGAAATTCTAAATGTCTTCAAAGTAATTTGATGCAACAAAATAAAATAAGTATTGTTACACAAGAACCAATACTCAAACATTTTGGTTATCAGACAAGAACAAAACATAAGAAAAATATGTTGCAATCAAATGGTTTCAAAGTATACCTTGCAAAAAAAAGAAGAATAAAGTTATCAAATGATATGATAATGCAAAGTTAAAAATTAATCAATATAAAGCCAAATCTCATATAGAAGCAAAACATTTCAAGAAGATCAACTTATGATTAACTAGTAAGTCAATGCAATAGTTGCATGAGGACATGCAACAACTTTAGTTGGGGGGTATGTTGGGCTTCAAAAATTTCATCCACTTTCACCTTAATGTCCATCATTTTACCCTCATTCTATAACTCTGTAACCACATAACCTTACATTAAATAACTATTTCCATGACAATATGGGTTTAGCGTTATATTTTCCAAAGTCATTTATTTTCAGTATTTTAAGTGAATTTGTGATTAAATATTATATAATTAACATGTTTTAATATATACATGAAAGTGGTATATGTTTTGTCATATTGTAGGCCTACTTGGAGCTTCTGGAAGGGTTCTATTGGCCTCTTAACTACAAATTCGAATTTCAAGTTCCAAGTCATGAAGATTTGTGTAGTAATTATAGAATATGGGGATCATTATCTATGCATATACAAAGGAGAAGAATCATGGATGAGATCATTTTGAGAGGATATGTATCTCACATTTTTAGGATATTGGTTGTAACCACATGAGATAAATGTGGATTTAGGAGACATTTGAGGGATCTACATTTATTGATCAGTCATTGTTAGGGAATAAATTCCCCTAGGGTCTTGGGTTGATACCCTAACAGGCTGGAGGTTATCTATAGCGAGATACACACATTCCATACAATGATAATGCTAATGTAAGAAAACTCTACGATAAGGGGCGTACCTGAGGTCCTACGTTTAAGAAGAGCCTCCCAGGGTCCAAACCCTTCTTGGATTTCCTTTTGCTGCTTCAACCTGCAAAACAATCAATTCCAGAAAGTACAGCAGTATATGGACTAAACATCATAAAGAAACCATCTTCATATTATAATGAAAGGTAGTTAGTTATGCAATTAAACAACCATTCACATATGAATCATAACATGAATATCATAAAAATGAAGAAGATTTATATTAGGAACAAAGACATGCGTTTCTTTTATTATAGACAAATAAAGTACAGAAAGAAATAATTTCACCTGATTCATCCTTTCACAGGCTCCAAGCAGAACCGTCTTCCGGATTCTTCTAGTCTCAAGCCTTTAACAAAGTCCTTCCATGACTTACTCTGTGATATCTCAAGTAGTAGATAGACATCAATGCACACAAGGAAACAAGGGTTTCTTGTAAAATGGGGGAAGTGCAGGAGGCACTAGGATCTTCAGACCTGGTCAGGGAAATCTCAACATAATAATCTTTCTCTCTCTTCTCTCCTCCCTTAGGCCTTCCCATTGAAGCCTTTTTATACTTCTCCCAAAGTAGTTTTTTAGTTGGGAATTCGTTGGGAACAGTTGGGCCACGGGCACTAATAGGTAATCAACAGGTGAAACTCGTGATCTCCGCCTGAAATTAAGGAGATTTATTTTTTTTTATGTGTTTTAAGACATATACGTGGGTTGGGTATACACAGACCCACGTATACACATGTTTAGCTCAGGGCAATGTCTCGTATAGGGAATAAAACATTGTTTTTTAAATTATGGACCAGGTCTGGAAGTAGGGGTTGCCCTAGGCCATGAGTGCAGCATCACAAACCTCAAGAGTGAGATTTGGAGCTATAACAGTCATCCTCAGTTTTTGTATAAATAGGGGTGCATCATTTAAAGGAATCCATTTGTCTATCTATGTATTCTATTCTTCCAATCAATAAAATAGTTGAGTCCAAGAGTCTCCAACATATTATTATTTTGAATATGTGATGGTAGTTTGGTGTGATTGCTGAGGAATGGAGGGCCTCCATCAACCATAGTTTGCACATCTTTGTACATTGGTAATATAGTATAATTTTTTTATTTTATTCCTTTTCGTGCAAGTTTGATTTTACTTTTAGCAAGTGTGCTTTCAATTATGCAAGTGTGAATGTGATTTCCTTTCAGTAAGATTATTTTCAATTCTATGTGTGGTGTGATTTTAATTTATGCATGTGTGATTTTATTTTCTTTATGTTTGGTTTTGATTGGATTAGATTAGATTGATTAAGTTTCTTGGTTTTAATTTCATTTATATTAATCTAATCTAAAAAAATAACAACCTAGTACATATAGTACATGTATACCTCGTCAGTGTATGAAACCCCGGGTTGAAAATTAAATGACAAGGATTTAACTAGCCATTGAATTACCCAACAATTATGATTTATTCCTATTTATTTCATTTTTTTAGTAATTTAATTCACCTATTACTTATTTCACTAATGCTTGGACCTATTTCTAGCATGTTATTGTGTTTCTATCCTCTATACAAAATTTTGGGATAACAGTTTTCCCCTCATGTGCAAGAGGGGGAGCATGGAACTGCACACCCAAAGTGTATCAAAATTTTTTGTACCATTGAATCCTAAACCACTAAAGGTACCAATGAGAGAGAGAGAGTGATAAATTTCATATGAACCCAAGGGATTTAGTGGGCAGCCACTTGTGTGAATTAGTACGTACGAGTGACATATATTTATATCTAAACTGCTTGATACAAACAAGGTGGACATGTACCATGCTCATGATAAAAGTCAAAGTAAAGCACAAATTATAGTGTTAGTCATGGAATTCCATACACAATAATGGATATCTGATTTTTCTGAAATGGATGACGTTGCAATGGTTGATCTAAGAGAGAAATGAAAAAATCACATTAGTTGTGACTGATCTCAGTAACCAAAAGGGGTATCCCCATTGATGGGGGATACAAATGTAGTTGGTATATTGAGATATTAAGGTATTCATGGGTTCAATGAAACTCATGACCATGCAGACAAGTGTAGTTGGAGGCCAACATGGGTGGAGTTGATCAAATCAGGGAGAATTTATGTCTCTCCTAGGCCGATGTAGATGCCTGCACATTGAAGGTGCAAGGATCTAAAGAAAACATACCAAGAGCACGTGTAACTTATTTCCATGTAAATGAATTGAGTTGAAGTCAAGCATGAGGTAATCTTAATGGATATAGGTGCATTAATGTATTTTCTAGTCCACCTCAAGAAGAAACATGATAAGGGAATGGCTAGACAATGCACAAATTATCTTTGACATATGAGAGCTTCGGGGTAATAAATGTTGGTGTCGATGGAAGTGAACATATCATGAAGGATTTACATGAAGTAAAAGAGTAACCATAATTTTTACTGACATAGGGACATTGACACATTGTGGATGGGGTAATTTTATCAATTGGGATGACTTCTTTTGAACGGAGCATATATGATGATGGTTTACACTAACAACAATTACAAGGATTATTTAGGCATAAAACAAAAAGAATGGTGCTCTCAATGAAACATAGGAAATCTACATGGTGAAATGGTAAAAAAGGGTGTCAAGAGGTTACTAATGTGCCAAGGACAATAATAGTCAGACAAAGGGGGACCAATATTAACGACAGTTGATAGTTGAACCTATGACATATGACACAAATAGTAGAGGAACAAGGGGTATTTCAAAGGTGAGAACTACAAGAAAAAAGGTCATTGGTGAGGGTCATGCTTGTGACGGACCTTTAAGGTCCATCACCAATGTCGCATATGGTGACGGTCTTTAAAAAAGCATTGTTGTAAGTGTATATAGTGATGGTCCTTTACGGTTTGTCACCAAAGCCATTTTCAATGAAACTTTTGGTGAGGGTCGTTAAAGTCCCGTTACTAATTCTCTCTTTGGTGACACTTTGGGTGAGGGTCGTTAAAGGCTGATCACTAATTCTCTCTTTGGTGACACTTCTAGTGACGATATTTTATTGACCATCACCAATGATCTTTTTGGTTACTTTTGGCAATGGTCAATAAATATTCGTTATCATTTATCATTCCAATGAGTTTTTGATGACACTTCATGCCTGTGACGGACCTTTAAGGTCCATCACCAATGTTGCATATGGTGATGGTCTTTTAAAAATCATTGTTCTTAGTGTATATAGTGATGATCCTTTAAGGTTTGTCACCAAAGCCATTTTCAATGACACTTTTGGTGAGGGTCATTAATTTTCCATCACTAATTCTCTCTTTGATGACACTTTTGGTGAGGGTCATTAAAGGCCCATCACCAATTCTCTATTTGGTGACACTTCAAGTGATGATATTTTATTTACTCTCAACAATTCTATTTTTGGTCACTTTTGGTGACGGCCAAAAAATGTTGATCAGCAGTGATCATTCCAATGGAGATTTTATGACGCTATATACCTACTACTATATTTTTTGTCAAAATATAATTATTTAAGACCATTGTTGTCGAGTCGTGTTCATTATGTGTCCAAGGTCATAGTGGATATAATAGCCAATCAATTTATTAAGAAGTAATTAGTGTGTATCATTTCCCTCAAATCATAAGAATATAGTCTTCCTATGAGTCAACACATGATTCATCTCTATTAGGTTTATTATCTAGCAAATTTCCTTTAAATAAAGTTTCACTAGTGTGTGTACAAAATATATTATTTAATACATAATCAAGCTCTGTCAATTCTATTAATGAGAGAGACCTAGCACTCCTCAACACTCATGGGACACCTTAACATGCTTTGGAACAATACACTAACATTCCTTGGCACCTCGCATGTCTTGGAACATCTTTGTACCTAGAACATCTTGCCATGAGTAGGATGCCAAAGCACATGTTGGCATGCCATAGCGTAGAATAGCACTCTCCTATCATGTGTTGGCATTCCATGTAGTCCCTAGCATGCTGTGGAACTCCTTGGCATAATATTGCATTGACAAAAATGAGCACTTGGCACACATTGGCACTTGGCATGTATTGGAACATATTATTAGTGTGCCTATCATGCCCCTTTTTAAAAAGATAAAGTCTCGAATTATTAACCCTCTTATGCATTCAATTCCTTTCATTTTATCTTGGTTATTCCTTTTGTTGCCTTGAAACTCCTTGACGCATATTGGCATACTTTGGCACCCTGCACATCATAGCATGTCTTAGCACCTGGAATGCCTTGGCACTATTTGGCATATGTTAGCACACCCAGAAACTACCTAGCACACTCTAGCATTTCTTGACATTCCCTGATATTCCCTAGCATGCATTACCCATTCTTACCATACCTTGTCACTCCCTCCTTGTCATGAAAAATAGCACTGATTGACACTCCCCAACACACCCTCATATTCATTCACTTCCATGCATTTTGACCTAGTACTCCCTTGTGTTGTCCTAGTACTCCCTAACACTCCTCAGCATGCATTGGCACTCTCTAGCACACCCTAGCACTCATAAGTGAAGAATGAAAATTGTAACCAATGTTACCAGAATTGGAATAAACAATAAATTGATGAGGAAAAAGAGCTAAGAGTTTTAATAACTTTGGGGGAAAATTAGAAAAAAAAAATCGGGAAAAAAATCAGGAAAAAATAAGTGAATTCAATAAATAAAAATATACACATATATTGAATTAAAAAAAATAAAAAAATTCATTGATATTCAGTAAAGCCATGTCCAAACAATTCATAATATCAATAGATGTCCAAAAATCATGAATGAATAAGCATCTCATATATGTTATGAGTCCAAACATGATCCAAAGTACTAAGTCATGACTCTTAACTAGTGACTACATAGAACTAGAAGCAATTACTTCTAAAAATTTATAAACAACTGCATACTAATTAGAAAAAATTAGTAACTAAGAGTCTAAGACTCTTAAGAGTGAGAACTAGAAGTAATTCCTCCCACTCCTCCGCTTGCTTGACTCTCAAATTTCTTCAAGTCATGTAGGCTTAAAGGAGGAGCCTCCTCTAATTGGACCCAATCTGCTGCATTTGTAGTTTGTAAATCTATCTCTTCAAGGTCTATTGATGAATGATCCAAACCTATCATTATAATCAGACATTGAAATTTTAATTTAAGTTTGACTTTTAACTTTAAAGTTTAAACTTTAAATACCAAATCAGATTATGAAACCTTCAAATTCAAGCTCTCACCTAGTACTTTCTTGTTGTGAAGTTGTAGATTGCAATGGAAAAATACAAGGTCATTTAAGTGCTTTTGTGTCAATTAGTTACGCTTCTTAGAATGTATTTTCTCAAACATACTCTAGTTGCACTCACAACATGAAGCACTGCATGCTTGGTTTAAGATTCGAATGGCAAATCTCTTTAAATCTAGCTAATCACTACAAAAGTTTTGCCACCAAAGACCTAACAAGTGGCAAGGGTTCATGAGTAGACATACTAAATACTAAATAGTAAAAACTTAAAAGGAAAACAAAATTTAATAAAGCATTTAACATACAAAATAAATTTTAAAGATATTTAATGAACTAATAAAGCCTTCAAGGCCTCAAAGGGTACCTGGAAACACTTTAGACCTTTCTCCTATAACACTGTTATAGGAAAATAATTTAGGTGGTGCTCTATAATCCTATAGTTGGGAAAAGACACGACTTTGAAATTCTGGATCAAGGAAGCACCTTTCAATGCATGTCATAAGTCCTTTGTGAACCTCCCCATCCTCATTAAATTTACTCTTATCATAAAAATACTATGGGTTTAAGAGAGACCTAGCAACATGTAAGGGGGAATGCAATTTCCTATCCCAATTTGCATCAATAATGTCCTAAAGAGGCATATACTTTGCCTCCTCATCCCCATATCTTCTTTTCATGGCCTCCTTTGTGAGATCCATCACCTCATAAATGTAAACCATAGTGAGTTTGTCACCATCAACAATCCTGAAAGTTCAAGCTTTCAAATTTAAATTAATATGAAACATTGAAAATAAAAAGAAGCTTGAAATGAAATTTAAAACATGAAAAAGTTAAAAGACTTGAAGTACTTGAAAACTCTAACAAGGGACTCCATCATAGCAATAATCTCTTCGTCATCTTTCTAGAAACTGTCATTAAACACAAGTGCAACACCTTCAATGCCTTTAGGGGTCTTGGAATGTTTAGATGCCATCCACTCAGGTCCCAAGGACATCCTCTTTAGATTTATCTTTTGCTCAACCACAAATTGCAAGATATGAAATTTGTTACAAATCTAGTCACTGCAGGTCGAACAATTTCTTTACCTTCAATGTACTTTCTCATGGTGTTTATGACAATAATGTGGTTGTATAGGTATTTGGTTATGGATTTTTCCTTCTCCACATCCTCATATATCCAATGAAGCTTACCAATGTCCTCAAGAATTAAATATATACAATGGGAAACACAATAGGTCCAAAAAATAGTGGGGTGCCTAATCTCAAAAAGTCTACCAGCAGCCGTATAATTAGTTGCATTTCCGGTGACATTTTGTACAACATGTTCTTCTCTCACTTCTTGAACGACTTCCTCTATCATTTCATAAATAAGTTGTGCAGTCTTAACCTTGTCTGAGGCACCCACTGATTTGAGAAACATTATACCTACTAGACAAGATACATGGAGATTTATTAAAGTTCTATTCCTCTGATCTATCCATCCATCACTCATGATTGTGCAGCCTGTTTCTACCCATGATGAACAAAAATTAGATAGCACAAGCATGGACATTCAACACTTTCTAATAGAAAATTTGTCCTAATTCTCTCTAATGAAGGAGCTTCGAACCCTAGACCTGCAACAACAATTGCATCAATCATAGCTTGCCAATAAGGACTTATGGCATAGTGGGAAGGTATGTCAGAATAGAACCAAAAGTTAGCAATGGCCTTCCTTGCCTAACTTTGGATAATTGTTTTCCAACCAGTGTTATCCAAGGTAGGTTGGCAATCGGGTTTTGTGCAGCGAGAAAAAAAGGTGCTTATTTTTCCACCTCTAATGTTGAATGCAGGAGGATTCATTTGGCCTCGAGTTTGACTTGGACTTGGAGGTATTTGTGGGAAACTTGGGAACTACAATGAGGATTCAATAGAGGGAGATGACAATGGGGTAGTGGAAGAAAAATTTTCAACCCCAGGAGTTCCTATTTATTTATTTTTCTTTTCTTTCTTTGCATTATGCCGACTCAACATATCAATGGCCAAGCTCACTTGGTGTTTGACATTTTCGTCAATGTTTTTGCAGAGACCTATATCATGGCCGGGTATTTGTGAAAGGTGGCACTTGAATATATAAATTCCTCCACTACATTTCTCTTTGCAAATTTTACGAAGGAGCTTAAGGTCTCCAAGAATCTTGTCACAATAAGCCCAAGCAAAGTCCTTCTCCCTCGGCGTTGTTGTTGTTTTGGACTTGTGTTTAAATTGCGGCTTCTGTTTAGATTTGGAGTTGTGCCTTCTATTTAATTTGGCTCTTGTAAAATAAAATTAAAAATTAAAATTAAAAATTCCATATATAACTTCGCAAAAAAGAGGTTTGGTTTTAAACGATATGAGGTTTTGTTAGGGATCAAAGAGGAGTCTATCTAGCAACACAAGCACATTTTGACCTAATATGTAATTATGACCTTCAAACAAAATTAGGTATATATGAGGAAATTCTACCTAAAGGAAATATTATCAACATATATTGCATTATAATCTTGAATTTTCAAATTCGTTTAACATAAGACAACTGAACCAATACATCAATAACAGATCCTGGAAGAACAAAAATACCCAAAGTTGTGAATGCATGGTTAAAGCCTTTGAAGTCGGCAAGACATTGAACAAGGAAGGAATACTTGATGGTTTGGTCGATGGTTGATATGAAACCATTTATTAGTGCATTTTCAAAATCTATTTAAGCCCCATTTATAGGGTTGAAAAGTCATAACCAAAGGAATATGTTGAACATTCGATTGTAGAACATTGAATCTTGAAACTTGCCATTGAAAACAACATTGAAACTTCAATATAGTAATATACCTATTATTTAAGTCAAGTGCCAATGTACCTTGATTTTTGAATAGTGAAGTAGCTAAGCCTAAAGGTAACACATGTTGAAGGTGACACACAACTGCTCGAGGGTCGATATGGAGTATGGATAGAGCACACATTGGCAATTGCTCAATATGGAGTCTAGACTTAGACTCACCTTGGAAGTTCCCCGATATTGAGTCTGGATTGTGTAATAATGAGTAGTGATTGACTACTAAATGTATCAACATATTATTTTTGGGCCTGAGAAATGATAAATAAATTTTGGAACGACTGACATTTAGTTTTTAGCAATGCGACATACCTAAACTTAAAAAAATTGTGCTTGTCGAGTCAAGTCTAGAAATCGAATAAATTGGAATCGATCGTAGGAATCTGCTTTAATCATCAAGTATCAAGTCAAACTTTCATTGACCATGAGTTAAACTTGGTCAACATGAGTTTGAATCGCAAATATTTAGATTAGATCATTTGGAGAGCGAGAAGATTCTGACTCGTGATTAATCGCGATGGATCGACGAGTCTTGTTTCATTACTTCTAACTGAAATCTGAATTGAAAATAGGAGATCTTACAATTGAAACTAATTGTGAATTTCCTAAACTAAAATTGGCCCATCGGTATCTTTTCTATTTGTGGCTAGGCAAATCAATGGAAGAGATTCATTTCAAATCAGGTTCATGGAGAAAATATTTTATGGAATATTTTTCTTTTATGTCGAGGAAGACATAGTAATATTTTTATTAAATTTGAGTAACAATAGTATCTACTCTATATCTCTCGTATCTGATTATTTTTATCTCCCGTAACTCATACATAAAATGGGATAATAGTTGACATGTAGTATCAAGCTCCACTCCTTTTAATCCAATGTTCTACATGCAAACCTTTGTGTCACTTGTGCCGCAAAGCCTTCACTGTAGAGTGTGGAGTTAACACCTACCTCTGCATGACGAAAGCTACACATATCGTTTGACTTGGTTTTTTCACCTCTTTTCCATTCTTTGTTTGGAGTCTAGGACAACAATCTCCACATACTGTTTTTCCATACCTCTATGTGAGTGTAAGATTGCACATTTTCTTTGCTTCAACCAATATCAAAAGCATTTGTGAGCTTCTTTCAAGGCATGAATACATGCTTCAATCATGGAAATTAGCAAAGTTTCTAAAGAAAAAAATAACCATGGAGTTATCCTTTTCCATTTCAAATGTGTTAGGATTCTATTGAGAGTTTTTTAGAGATAATTAGTAACTAGCCCTCTACTTTTCCCTTTTCCTTAATATAAACTTCATCTCTTATTACATTTCTAATCAAGAGATTCACATCAAATACTGGATCAAAGGGCCAAGTATTTTTCATAAATGCTTCCTTGTCCAGTAGAAGAATTAATGGTCAACATTTCAGCTTGGCTCCAATTTCTTGGGAATTAATAATTATTTTGAAAAATGGCTACTCTTGTTTGAATGTAGAACTATGTTTAAGCTTTGAAAATGTATTTTGCTCCAAATTGATCTTGGAAAGGTCCTTATTAAAGGCTTCTCTATATCTCCTCCACTAGAATGAATGGATTTATGTTGAAAAGTATAGCAAAGCTCCCTTCTGAAAAGCCTGATCATCCCATTGTCACCAAGAGCTCCTCCTTTTCCCCAAACTGGACCCTAAACAACATTGAGTACTTAATTATGATCCAACTTGAGAAATTTTGATTGACATTTCAACTCAAGAGCTATTAAATTTAAAGTGCGCTAATATGATTCGTCATTCTTTCATTGAATGAGTATATTGTTTTTGAATTTTTCATTTGTGCTTGTAGTATGTGGTACTAACCTTGTTTCACCTGAAAGAGTTTTTATTCTTGGACTATGACAATGCTAGTAAGATTTAGGCCTTTTGTAGTATTTGTACCCCATGATTAGTTTTGCAATATGTACGTCCTATGTGGAAAGAAATAAGCATTTATTTATTACCTCCTAAACTAAAGCACTATTTCTTTTATTAGGTGCCATGTAACGTCCTCTACAAATTGAGAACGAATGGGATGTAATATCCTGTCCATCCTTGTAGACTATAGTTCGCCATAAAGGGAAAAAAAACCCCAAAATACCCAGTGTTGGGAAAGTTTTGGGGAAACTGGGCTTAAAAAACCCAAATTTTGGGTTTGGAGTAAGGTTTACTCAATCAATTAAGAATATGAAAACCCTCAGGAAAATCTATAAATCAAGAAGATTTGAATTCATTTTGGATCACCAAATGTGGATTAATTCATTTGTTCTTGAGAATTAGGTCTAATAATTTTTTACCCCTTGTATCTCTTGTCAATTTCTATGGTGAAATATTCCACCCTAGTTGACATTCCCTTATTATCTCATTGTTTGAGCACAAGGGTATCTAGTTAGTCAGCAAATTATGTTGGATATTTGTCTCTTGTATTTTTCTGGGCACAAGATTTCTGTTAAATGTGAATGAATTTGGAGGATAGTGCATGATAGCTTAGTTCTGTTTGGCATACACCTCTCTTGAAGGAAGCAACAAAGTTTTTGAGTCCTTAATATCTTGTTCTAGGCAAAGCACTTACCTTAGGTAGTGGATTCATTTCTGGCACCTGGAGTAGCAAAACTATTTGCTTTATTTGGTTTCTGTATGCACAATTAAAAGGAGCACTTCCCTAGTTATTAATTCTCAACCTTAGCTAAGGAAGCATGTTTGCATATCTCATATCATATTCACTAGCGACAAACTTTAATTTTCTTGTCTATCCATGCAAAGAAGGTGCATTAGGATTAGGAGTTAAGAAAGTTGAGACATTGTTGTACATGTTTCCAGATTCATTGTACCTTCCAGACTAAAGGAACAGTGAATAATAGTGTTTGAAATTTTTAGTTATTTCTTGTTTCAAAGTGTAATAAATAGCAATGTGATTTGAGTTTCAAATCTGTGTACTTGTTGTTACTTTCTTTAGTGGCATGTGCTTCCTTGTTTAGAACAAGGGGTTTTTCTACAGTATCTAGCATCCAAAGCTTCTTCAATGAAAACTAAATATCAAATCATGCCCTTATACTCCAAATCATCTAAGGCATCACCCTAGAGAAGTTCCAAAGTAGACCAATCAGCTTTGACAAGCCAACTCCAGCCCCATGTCACTATACAAGTGTTAACATCACTGCTACAAAATTATTCTGAAATGTTGCATCCTATACCAATTCCTAAGATGGATGCCCAAATTGGTTCTATAACGAGGCTCAACCTTGATTACCACATTTAATACTTCTCAAAGGGATCAGTCCCTTTAAACCATAACAATTTTTACACTTTCACAATTTGGCCATGTTCCTGTCAATTTATATTTTGTATTGAAAAGTCAGTCCTATTTTACATGCTTATTAAATTTAGGAACAATTATAGGTCAACTCCAGCAAAATGTCAACAAATTTGTGGGTTAGATTAGCATTTCTCCAAATAATATCACACATGAATATATAATCTCACATTTTCCTTTTTAGATCTTTATTTGTTGAACAAAAAGGTTCAATGCCTATGTAATTTTGTCCCATACCTCCACATCATCACTCATATATAACAATATTCTTAATTCTTCATCTGTGTGCACAACAAGGTCCCTTTTGGTTGTTATTTTTGATGGAGCAACCTCTGACAGTACACCTTTTACCACAAAGATGTTGTTGTTGGATAGAAATCTCCAGAGGAGTCTTACACAAGACATATAAATGGCTATTGTATATCACAATAATAAGCATTAACATATGAAGATGTGCAGACCCTAAACTATGTGCATTCAATCCATTACTTTTTCTTTCGTGGCAGATTTCATTCTGCATAATAGATGTGTTGTCACACTTGAGTGTGTTCACATAAAAAATTCTAAGTCCAAACCCAAATTCTCATGTGTCATGGAAATTCAACATATGCCTTGTTCACCTAAGAAATACTTGTAACTCATCTTAGGGTACTCATGTACAATCTCACTCATCCCACTTAACAAGTTACCAAGATGAGGCTCATGACATCCAACCTTGGTCTAAAACAATTAAGGAACACAATTTACATCTTGACATGCCATAGCACCTGGCATGTCTTAGAACGACTTGGCACTATGTGGCATGTGTTAACATCCCCTACATTCCTTGGCATGCTTTGAATCTCCCTAGCACGCCGTGGCACTTCCTGACATGCCTTGGTAGTTTAGCATACCTTGGCATTTCCTAGCATATAACCTTGTCACACACTCTTATTCGTTAATTTCCATGCATTTTTAACTAGTGCTTACTAATGTTTCCCGACACCCCCTTAACACTCCCTAGCTCACCCTAGTACTTGACACATCTTGGCCTACCGCCTTAACACTCTAGCATTCTTTGGCACTACATAGTATACCTTGTCACTCTCTCCTTAGCACACCTAGACATCATTGACACTCTTGGTCACAAACTCTTATTCATTCATTTCCATGAATTTTTACCTAGTTCTCCCTTTTGTTTCCCAATAACTCCTTATCACTCCTTGACACATGTTGTTACACCCTAGCACATATGACATCTTGTCATGTCACCCTAGCCTGTAGCATGCCTTAACACTACCTAACATACCTTGTCAATTTGTCCTTAGCACACCTAGAACTCACTGAAACTTCTAATCACAAACTCTTATTTGTTCATTTCCATTAATTTTTACATAGTTCTCCCTTGTGTTTCCTTGGCACTCTAGCTAACACTTCCTTACACACATTGGCACATCTTGGCCGTATGTTGCCCTAGAACTCTAGCATTCCTTAGCATTGCCAAGCATGCCTTGTAACTCCTCCTTAACACACTTGGAACTCACTAACACTCCATGCCACACACTCTTATTCCTTCACTTCCATACATTATTACCTAGTGCTCCCTTATGTTTTCCTAACACTCCCTAAGAGTCCTTGGCACACATTGCCACACCATTGTACTTGTCACATATTAGTAGGATTTCCTAACACTCTATCGTCTATTGGCACTACTTACCATGCATTTTCACTGCCTCCTTAGCACACCTATAGCTTGTTAACACTCCATATCACACACACACATGCATTCATTTACATGTAATTAAATGAGTCCTCCATTGTGTTTCCTTGGCAATCCCTAGCATGTGTTGGTGCCACATCCTAGAACCCAACACACATTGGCATGCCTTAACAGTTGGCATGTCTCGACATGCCTAACATTCCTTGGAAATTTATAACATGTGTTAGTACTTCCTGAAATTCCCTGGACACCTTGGCACTACCTAGTTTTCATGTCCTGATAGATATCCTTACTTTTTTTGTGACTTGGGAACCTAACCAAGTCATTGAAAAAATAGTGTTGTGCATAGACCAAAGTCTCCCTTTGTCCCAAAGTTCCTTTTCCATCCTCTTATCACAATTGTAGGATTTCCTCCTACAAGTCCTAATATGAAATTATCCTAACACACTTCGTCCATGGGACACCTAGAATTCATTGACACTCCTTGGCATAATCTCTTATTCATTCATTTCCATGCAATTTGACCTAGTTCTCCCTTATGATTCCCTGTCACTCCCAAACACTCCTTGACATGCATTGGCACTATCTGGAATATTTTAGCATGCCTTTTCATTCCTTGGCATGCCATTGCACTCCTTAATTAGCATTCCCTCATAACTACCCTTATTTTCTTTTCGACTTAGGAACCCAACCAAGTCTTGCCTCGACTACAAAAACTTTACCAAGTTACATTTACTACAACTAGACTATGCCTTGTTTCCCTAATGGGCTACAAATCATCTTAGGCTTCTCATGTCCAATATTAACTCATCCCACTTAACACATTACCAAGTCAAGGCTCACATCCAACAGTGCCCATAAAACAACTGAGCAACATAATTTACATCTTCATGTGTCATAACATCTGGAATGTATAATAATCCATTGGCAATACATGGCATAGATTATCATCCCCTACATTCCTTGGCATGATTTTCAACTCCCTAATAGACCCTACCACTCCCTAACATGCCTTGACACTCTAGAATGCCTTGGCACTACCTAGCATATACCCTTGTCACTCCCTCCTTAACATAACTGGAACTTCCTAACACTCCCTATCACACACTCTTATATATTCATTTCCATGCAATTTGAACTAGTTCTCTCTTTTGTTCTCATGGCACTCCTTGACACACATTGGCACACCCTAGGAATTAGCACATCTTGGCATGTCTCCTTGTTACTCTATCATGACTTGGAACTACCTAGCATACGTTGTCACTCCCTCCTTAGCACACCTAGAATTCGCTGACAATCCCTCTCACACACTCTTATTCATTCATTTCCATGCATTTGAAACTAGCACTCCCTTTTTTTTCACTAGCACTTCATAACTCTCCTGGCATGCATTCGCACACCTTAGCACCTAGCACATCTTCTCATGTTTCCCTAGCCTCTAGAATTCCTTAGCACTACCTAACATACCTTGTCACTCCCTCCTTAGCACACCCTAAAATCACTGACACTTCCTATCACAAACTCTTGATCATTCATTTGCATGCATAATTTTCACCTAGTGATCCCTTGTGTTTCCCTAACGCTCCCTAACACTTCCTAGCACTATTTGGCACACCGTGGCACCTAGCACATATTGGTTTCATGTTGCTCTAGCATGCTAGAATGACTTAGCATTGCTTAGCATACCATGTCACTACCCTCTTACCACACTTGGAATTCATTGACACTCCCTGTCACACACTCTTATTCATTCATTTCCATGCATTTTGACCTAGTGTTCCCTTGTGTTTCCCTAGAACTCACTAACACTCACCACACATTGGCACACCTAATTGCAATGAGTTTCACTAACATTCAATCCAAAAACCCTTCCAGAGTCTAGCTAGTTACTTGTTCTTCACTAAGATATTAGGGTTAAGTTTATTGTATAGTGTTCAGTGTGAAAATATTACAAGGTGCTTTTATCGCATAGAGTAATTATGATCTTCCCCATGTACACAAGGATAACTAATAAGCATTTCCCATAATCATGCAAATGGAACTTCAACATGTACATCAGGGTAACCACAAAATATTTATCATATTTACACAATGCAAGGTGATAGGACAATATTTACATTATATATGTAGATGTACTAAGATCATGACCATTAGCATCATATCGAAATATTTACCACACGACGAGGGTCACTAAAATCCCTTAAAAATAGCCATAAGGCCTTCCTCTTTTGTAGCTCCTTGACCACAAGGGTTTAATTGGAAAACAAATAGTTCCTTTAAATATTTGTAGGTTGAGGCAGCCACTTCAAGCCCTTGAACTTAAAGATAATCAAATATTTGCAATTTGTTACAATAATAAGTCCATTATGCACACTCCTCATCTTAGAGTTAGGTAGAGAAGGAAAATACTTGATTGATGCCAACCTTGTATATGAAAAACTTTTCCTACTCATTGGTTGGACACTCCACCACTAGTTGACACCACTAACACACACCAAAAGTCCAAGATACCCATAATATGTGCCCTACACCCAAGGGCTTAGAGTACACCTCCACAAAATGTACCTTCAACTTTAGATCTCCCAAAATAGTAATATCCTAACCCTAGCCTATTTGTTAGATTTTGTAACTTTCTCCTTAACTAACATTTGTTTTTAACTATTTAATCCACTTACTATATACTCTTTCTTGTTTTCACCCACCTAGTATACAAGAACACTTATGTTTCTAATACAACCAAGTTAAGAGGGCATGTTTCTTTCCTACACTTAAATTTTTTCAATACAACCAATTTAAGAGCACATGTTTCTTCTTCAAATTCCAAAAGTGTAACATGTCTATCTCTATAAACTAACAAAAAAATCATTGCATAAAAAAGATAAGCTTAAAATTAAATTAAAATTAGATTATTATTATTATGAAAAATAAACCAAATATGGAAAAATTGTTTTCAAACACAACCATAAAAAGAAGTGTCAGTTTATCAAATACAACTACAAAGTTATTAATCCAGCCTAGATCCATGTTAACCCAAATCTATCAAGCATCGAGAGGGATCCAATCTCTCGATGTGCAAACCTATTTTTTGGCGCTTGATAGATCTAGGTTAAGATGGATCTAGGTTAGTTATATAATACTATATAATATCTATATTTGTATCTATGTGTCTCTTTCTTATTCCCTCTCTCTATCTCACCCCCCAAACATACACTTTGTCTCTCCATATCTATCTCTCTCTCCCTCCCTCTTCCTCTCTGCCTCTCTCTCTTCCCTCTATCTCTCCTCTCTCCATCACTCCCTTGTCACTCTCTCTCTCTCTTCCTTTCCCCCTCTATGTATTTCTTCTTCCTTCCCTCTCTCCCCCCCTCTAACTTCATATCTCTCCTCTCTCTTAGACCTCTCTCTCCCTTTCTCTCTCACCTCCCTCTGTCCCCCCCATTCACTCTCTTTCTCTCTCTCCCCCTCCATATTTGACCACCTCAATCTCTCTCCTCTTCCCCTTCTATCCATAGACTATTTATCCCCACTCATTCTCTCTCCTCCCCTCCTTTTCTTCTCTCCTATCCGCCCTCTAATCCATATCCTTTGTCACTGCCCTCTCACTCTCAACCTCTTCTCCCTACTCCATAGTTCTTTCCTCCCTCTCTCTCCACCTCTATCCGAATCCACTATGCCGTTAGTTAATCATTCCTCCCATCTCTCTGCCCCACTTTGCCAACTCCATATCCGCTCTACTGCACACTTCTTCTTACTCTCTCTCCCTTCTCTCTCTTCCCTACCACTCCTGTCTCGTTCTGTCTCCCCACTCTATCACTCTCGCACCATCTCTCTCTCTCTCTCTCTCTCTCTCTCTGTCTCTCCATCTTTGTCACTATCTCCCTCCCCCTCTCTTCCTTTCACTTTGCCTGCTATCATCACTTGAATCCTTATTTAAGATAAATCTATGTTTGTTCTTACTAATATTTGTATTATATAAATTTCGCATCTTTAAATACAAAAGTATTCTCATTTTTTATTTTATTAAAACCTCAATTTAATTTATATGGGAATAATTTTAGTAGTCATGAGGATAGAGGGTTTAGATATATCTCAAAATTAATTACACCCTTTTCCTATTACTTCAAATAATTTTTTTTATAAAATAAAATAAAATTAAAATATTTTTATTGTGAAATAAGTTATGGTTTTTGGGCATGTGGTATTGATAATGCATGATATTGGCCCATGGTATTGTAACAAAGCCTATTTACAAGTTAATAACATCCATGGTAAAGTCGGGGTGAATATCCATGGCTAAGAATCTTGTCATATTGTTATACAATATTTAGATTGTGAAATAAGATATGATTTTTTAGCATGTGGTATTGATAAGCCATGGTATTAATCCATGCTATTATAACAAATCCTATTCACAAGTTCATAATATCAACGACAAAGCGGGGATGAATATCCATGATTAAGAATCCTATCATATTCTTATAAAATATTTTGATTTTGAAATAAGTTATGTTTTTTGGGCATGTGATATTGATAAGCCATGGTATTGGACCATGGTATTGCAACAAAGTCTATTTGCAAGTTAATAATATCCATGGTAAAGTGAGAATGAATATCCATGATTAATAATATTTTCATATTGTTATAAAATATTTTGATTGTGAAATATGTTATGTTTTTAGAGCATGTGGTATTGATAAGCCATAGTATTGGTCCATGGTATTATAACAAAACCAATCTTTTACAAGTTAATAATATCCACTGTAAAGTGGGGGTTGAATATCCATGGTTAATAATCTTGTCATATTATTATAAAATATTTTGGTTGTGAAATAAGTTATGGTTTTTGGGCTTGAGGTATTGATAAGCCATGGTATTGGGTCATGGTATTGTAACAAGACCTATTCACAAGTTAATAAAAAGATCAAAATATAACAAATTGAATTTTATTATTTTTATTATTAATTGAGCCAACATTTAGATTTTTGCACTCATCTCCATACTTTTGACTTTTATTATTATTATTACTATTATTATTATTATTATTATTATTATTATTATTCTTTAACTAAGCCCATATTTAGAATTGTTTACATACTTATGTTACACCTACACATCTACTCTATACTCTATAAATATTATATTTATTGTTTATTAGGGAGGGAAATTTTAACATTTTTGAAAAAATTCAGCCTCAATTTTGGTGTAACAAAACCCTCCTAATTCCAATCTTCATTTAATTTCTAAAACAAGTAGTATATTTTCACTTTTCATAAGGTGGAGGGAAAACTAGTAGATATTTTCACTTTTCACAGGCGCCAGGGAAAACAAGATTGAAGAGAGTTGGGAACTAAATTTTCACTTTTCATAAGGCGGAGGGAGGGAAAACTAGTAGCATATTTGCACTTTTCATAGGGTGGGAGGGAAAACGAGATTGAAGAGAGTTGTGAATTATCTTGAGTCCATTAATGGCACCCATGTATGTTTCATTTCTAACCTCGCTGCATTTACACGCCACTTTTAGTCTTCTTCCACATAGGGAGGAGTACACACACCTCAGATCTCTCTCATTCAAAATTCATTATTTTTTTCATCTTTGCTTTTAATTTTACGAGTAGTATATTTTCACTTTTCAAAGGGTGGGAGGGAAAACGAGATTCAAGAGAGTTGTGAATTAATTTTTTACCACTGGCACACTTATATCTAACCCCACCATTGGATCTTCAATCCATTGATGGCACCCAAGTATGTTTCATTTCTAACCTCACTGCATTTCCACTCCACTTTTAGTCTTCTTCCACACAAGAATGACTGGTTCAAAATTCATTATTTTTTTCATCCTTTTTTTTACGTTTAAGTGTAGCATATTTTCACTTTTCACAGGGTGGTATGGAAGAAGAGTGTTTTGAATTCATGTTTTACCAATTGATATCGAACCCCATCATTGGATCTTCAATCCCTTAATGGCACCCAAATATGTTTCATTTCTAACATCAGTGAATTTCCACCACACTTTTAGTCTTCTTCCACACAGGGAGGAGTACACACACCTCAGATGCCCCACCATTAGATGCCCCATCATTAGATCTTCAATCCATTAATGATGCCCATGTATGTTTCATTTCTAATATCTCTACATTTACAAACCACTTTTAGTCTTCTTCCACACGGGGAGGAGTATACACACCTTAGATCTCTGGTTGAAAATTCACTATTTTTTTCATCCTTTCTTTTAAGTTTACTAGTAGCATATTTTCACTTTTCATAGGGCAGGAGGGAAAATGAGATTCAAGAGAGTTGTAAGTTAAGATTTTACCTCTTCAATCCATTAATGGTGCCCGGGTATGTTTCATTTCTAACCTCGTTGCATTTCCACCCACTTTTAGTCTTCTTCCACACAAGGAGGACTCGTTCAAAATTAACTATTTTTTTCATCCTTTCTTTTAAGTTTAAGAGTAGCATATTTTCACTTTTCACTGGTTAGGAGGGAAAATGAGGGAACATACGTAAAAGCATATGTATTTTTCCTTCTTTTATGGTTTGTCTCTATAAAGTTGATTTTATTGGGTGTACATTGTATGCATCTCAAAATTTCTCTTTAGGAAACCCTATTTTTATTCTTTCCAAGAAAAACTCTTTGGGGAATCCCAATGGATGTTTCCCCACATTCATGGATGGCATCCCTGCTAAACCCATTGGCATTGAATATTGCACCTCACCCAAGGGATTTCAAATAGGGAACCTGCCAGCATAGACCTAGCCAAATAACTAGTAACATTAATGACATTCAGTTGGACTAACCATTTGGGCTCAATAAATCATAATGAACTACACTATTTTCCATATTAACATATTGATCCTATTTAACATTTTGTTAGAGTAACCATAACAATCCAAGCCTGTTCTAATTTTTATTTTGGTTTTTAATTCCTTTTTTGGTGTGGTGACAACTTTATATGACTGTATAGATGTTTATTTTTGTTAGAGTATATGTTGAAAAGTAGATGCTCTCTTACATTCTACCTTGTTTGTTATGTATTGATGGAGTTCAGTTTCATTAGTTGTGACCAAATAACTGTGTGAGGCATGTATACAAGGATTCTTGTATCACTATTTATAAACTGAACATTGTCCTTAAACAAGCAAAGTAGATCCTTAATGCTACATGTTTGTATCTCAGGGAACTTCCAATCCTAATAAATGAGGTGAAATTTAAGTGTTTCCAGAATCCAAATCTCAGGTTTTGTGAATTCACTCATATATGGTCCTAGAAAAGCAAAGTGAAATTTAGTTATTTCCAAATCTTAAGTTTTGTGAATTCACACATATTTGGTGCTTGAATTTCTTGAGCAAATGAGAATAATTTCTTTTAGTTGCATTCAAATTTTCCAAAAATAATACTAAATTTCACCCTTACTAAAATTCTCCCTGAAATAGCTTTGGGATTGAAAATTTTGTAAATATTTTTAGGGAAACTATTAGTGTTAGTCTTTGAAACCTTCCACCCATGATCAAATATGCTCTTACAAAGTGGTCTTAGGGTGTCAAGGTCAAATTTCGTCATTTTAGTGAGTCTTCAAGTAAAATTTGGTCACTAGGTATTAGGTCTAGGATTTGTTTTCACTCCTTTCAAAGTTGTCCAAATGTTATTCCATGTCACCATTTAGATGAGTGTACCATCATTCAGATATTTTTCATCATCATTTTAGGTTCCAATAGGTCATTTTACACCTTGTTCGTGCTTCAATTGTACTTGGGTAAGGCTAATTTCCCTCTCCTAGGGTTTTAAAGGTAATTTTTCTTAGATGGAAAAATCATCAACAAAACTTGTGTCTTGATGCTCACACACCTTCCCCTATCCTTAATATACATTATTAAACACTTCCCGTCACTGATATCCCTCAAATTCTTCATTTTCCCACAAACCCTAGTTTCTTGCTACAATTTGACAATTTTCTAGGCTAGGCTTGTGTTTTTCCCTTTTGGACCCCTTATCCTCACTCAAACTTTGAAATTTAACTTTCCCCTGTTTCCTAACATCCCTCCCTACTTGCCAAAATTGTCTCAAGAATTTAGAAGTCCCTTATCCCCTTCATTTCACTTTATTTTGACAAATCCCATGTTCCACATGTCAGGATAGGTTTTACTCAAATGATGTTTCTAAGCAAGAAAAAATCAATTTGGGAAAAATGAGAGAGGTTTTTTTCTATGACAGGCCAAGGACGAAAAACCACCTTCACGTTTTACACAGGTGTCATGTTTTTAGAGAAATTTAAAAAATAAAGTTGCCTTAGGAGGGTTGCTACACCTCCGGAGTGGCCTTGGAAAAATCAAGATTTCTCCTAGTGTGATTGGCCAAATGACTTTCTTGATAGGTTAAATGATAACTAGACACAAATAACGTTCCAATGAGCTATCATGAGCTTAATTTGGAGTTGCGAAAGACATTCAAAAGTTGACTGCAACAACACTCTGCATTTAGGCAGCCTCATTTTGCACATTTTTACCAGTCTTGGGATATTTGACTTTTGACAGGGCAAATGAATTCGAAATTGAAAATTTAAAGCTGTGTTGGAAAGAAGACTCGATAAGCTTTCCAAAAATATATGGCATGCTCAATTTTGACACCGATAAGTACTCACTATGCACTTTTCATATGGCACTACGCATAGAATTGGCACTACGCACCTGGCGTAGGTTTTACACTAAGTTTTGTTCGGGCGCTATGCATAAAAAGTGCACTATGCTCCTGGAATTTGGGCTATAGATTATTGCAAATTTCACCATTTTGTATCAAAACTTCAATTTCTCCCTCTAAATAAGTAAGTACATGAATCCTATCTTGTGTGTTAGGGTTTTTTTACTACGATTGGTGTTTTGTGTTCTTCAAATTGAAACCCTAGCTTCTAGGGTAAAAGCCTAGTTTTCTTCATTGCACTAGTGGTTGTATACCCTATCCCCTTAATCCCATTCCCCTCATACATTTTTCCCTTAATCCCATTGTCCACATATAATTTCCCAAACTCTACCCTCTCCCTAAAACCCTACTCATCCCTAAACTCTGTTCATTGTACATTTTCACACACACTCTACCCATTTCATTCATTCACCTTATTTCCACAATATTATCCATAAAATTTCCATATACAGCCATATTTTTTTCAAAACCAAGAGAAAACAATGGAGATGGATAGTGAGTATGAAATGGAGGAAGAAACCCTTAGTGATAATTCCATGGAAGGCCTTAAGGAGAAAAGAAAGAGCATGATAAACTTAAGATCTTGGCTGAAGCATCATTGGCCTAGAAAAGCACATAAAATGGATCACTCATGCCAAATTTCAAGGAATTTGGAGCATTTATTTTCATTTTGAATTTTTTTTATGTAAAAAGCATAATTTTCCAATAGGTGCGTAGCGCCACCAGCGCTACGATTTTGATGGGGTGTTATAGACATTTTTGGGCACTTCAACCCCAATCACGAATTTCCATAAACTAAGGGCTCCTAAGTCCCTAAAAGTGTTGCTTCACTACCTAAAGGAATAAGGTCAACTGATTACATCATCTCCCAGAAGTTCTCCACTGAAAGCTGCTCATAAATGGTCAAAACTGGACCATATTGAAAGCTCAATGCAGAGGGTACGATGCATATCACCTTCCCAATGTACAGGGTGCGATGCATACTGATTTACTCCTCTGTAGGGTGCGATGGTCGGGAAGGGACAAATGGCAGGGACAAAAATGCGAGGTGGAAGATCATGGAATCTTCCAGAAGCTTCCCCTCTGACACTTGCCACTCCATTTTTGACCAGGGATGAGTAAGATATCATCATTCTCCAAGTTGAAATAGGAACTATAAGAGAGAGACACTAATCAAGATCCCAAACGATGACTCACCTCTCTGTAATCATCTATATATAGATCCCTCATCACAGAGATCCGGAGGCTGGAATTTTGTATCTTATAGATAAGTGTTGTTGGTATTCTGGTGTACATTCACAGTGTTGGGTGATCTAGCTTTGCTTGAGGTGAAAAAGGGCTTCTTAGCTGGAGGATGATGCTGGGTCAGAGCACATGGTTGTAATCTTCTTGCTGCCTTTCATCTGGATAAAGTTATTCTTGTTTCCTTCCATATTCTTGTGTACTTGTTTATATATGCATGTATATGGTTAATGCACATCTGATCCTGCATTATTTATGAATTTAGATCCTTGTTTCTTGCATAGTAGTATGTTTTTGTGATTTCACAGGTTCTTTTGAAGCTGGGAAGATAAAGGAGAAGTGGCGAAACTTTATCAAGAAAGAGAGGAAATCAAGCGTAAGACTTAGGTTGGCCCTCTTGGTCCTCTTCTCATCTATTTTCATAAAAGGAATCAATAGTAGACTTTGATTGTTTGTTTCTAAGATAGCCACCCATCTTAGTGGGAATAGCAGCATCCAAGTGGACACTATTCCTGTGTAACAAAATGGCGACTCCATTGGGGAGTGACTATATTACTTGTTAGCTTATCTATCCTTGTTTCTTTTATAAACATACAGATGGAACCTGAAGTCAAGCCAACTAGCCTTCGAACTGCATTTGTCATACAAATGAAAAGTAGATCAATGTTGCTTCAGTCAATCTCCGTGTTTTGTTTATGAATTAAACAATATATCTGCAAGCAATCTAATTTCCCTAAGTGGTGGCTCTAGTAACCTCTTATATCACCCCTATGTTTTACATACACTGATCCTTACTTATTCAGCCTAAACACCTGAACTAGCTTGCAAATTGTGAGTGAAATCTCGTTTAAAGTATCGCAGTGCTACCATCACATCCTGTCTTAAAGGTAGCCTGTATGCATCGCACTTCTCGAATAGAGTAGGTGCACTGCATACCAAGTTCACTGTGTAACAGGTGCGATGGTCAGGGAGGATTGACTTTACCCTCCGACTGTGGATTTTTCTCACTGTTTTCAGTCTTGCTCAAGAGTTTTTCTATCTGTAATCAGTTTACTTTTGTGAAAAACCCCTTCTCTTGCATTATTCTGCCTCCTTAGTGCAAAGAACTATAAATGTTTTTTATGTATTGTGCGTTGTTTTAGTTCTATTTTGCAAAAAGTAGCATAGTCTAATTGTCGTCTCTAGATTTGAAAGTGTTGTAGCTGTCATTTTTAGTTTTAGAGAAAAATTCCATTGTTTTAGATAGTCTATTATATAGTTATTGTTGCATAAGATTTGAATTATTAGTTTTAAAGTGTCGAAAAGCAATTTCCATTTCAAAATCGCAAAGTGTATCTCTTGCTTTCACTTCGTTTTGAAAAAGAATTTTGTTGAGTACTGTCGCTTTAAAAGTAATTAAATTTTGCACATAGCTTTCTTAATGTCATTCACACATTAAGAGAGTTGAAAAGCAAATACATGCATGTGCATTTGCATTTTGAATGCTTGGCTTGATTAAGGACTGTGCATTTTAGCGTGTGCTCTGTGCTCTGTGAAGAAAAGATGCCTGACTTTCTTCCCTTTAGTATCTAGGATTTTCATTGCTGAAAGAAGATAAAACATTTGTTTATCACCTTAGACTGCATTTAGGAATTATACATACATCACGTGGTGAACTTAAAATCCAAACTGTTAAGCAAGATCAACTTAAAATAAATCCAATGAATCTAATAACTCTTTGGAACTTAAAGCACAACATCTAGAGGTCTAGGCTAGAGACGTATTCTGGCATTGTAAAGCCTGGTAATTGTTGCTTTCTGTGTTGGTTGGGTGATTCCTCCACTCTGAGATGTCAAGTGCCAATACGGACTTGTGCTCCCACATATTGTCGTGTATATATTGGGAGACCACAATAGGCTACATCCTTTATCCTTAGGAAGTTGTGTCTGCCGCCCTATCGATCGTAATGCACCGAACACAGCATTCGAGAAGATTAGCTACCGTACTGTAAAAGGTATTTTTCAGTTTTACGATTGGTTTGGTAATCCTCTCTACCTATATCTCCAAAGAATTCCATTTTACTCCTTTTCAAACTCCTTAAAGGAAAAGGTCCTCTGAGCACTTGTCACCTCAAGCTCAATAAAAATCGAAGGCGACTAAAGTCATCTTTTGTTTTTTTTCAACTCTTTAAAATTGAAAAAACAAGTTGTGTCAAAGCATCTAAACTTCATTTAATTCAAAAAACATTTTTCCCTTTATTTTGAGTTGATCAAGTAATCCGCAATCGTGGAAGAAATTCAATCAAAACCCCGTCGTTCGTGGAGACTTGCAAGTCAACTGTCATTGACTCCGGAAGTGAAACCATTCCGGACGAAGCGAACTCATTTAATAGGATCGAAGTCCCCTATGTTGGTTCAAGCAAGCACTCCAACATCCTCAGAGACTCCGATTACTCCGAACATTTCTCGAATCCCTGCCTCTACAGAAGAAATTCTGCAACAGCAAAAGGACATTTCAATTGATCCTAGTGTGATGGTTAACACTTCTATTCCTGAACCGGTTCCATCTACAGCCGATTCAGAAGGTGTTACTCCCCAATCGTCCACTACTACAGAACTTACATCTTCTTTAGCACCAAAATATTTTACGGACCTGACAGTCTGCCTCTTCCTCCTGGATTGATTGCCATATAAGAGATTGTGGAAGATCCTCCATCTAGCACTCCAATGCAACTTGGAGCTGGGATCGCCCTATATCCTTCTTCATCAGAGAATATTCACCCACCCTTGGAAGTTCCTGAAGAATCACTGAGGAATCTTTTGGATAGACTTAATATGTCTGAAAAACCATCAACATCAAGGACTGTGTCACCTGACACGGCAACAACAGAAGCTCCATCTGCTATTCCAACAATGTTTGCTGGCGTACCATCTATCCCAACCAACTTTCAATCGCTAGATGGAGTCCATCCTGGGACTATTTCGACAGTATGGACTATTCCTGTTTATTCGTCCGGAATTATATCTGGAATCTCTTACGTTGAGTCTCAACAAATTGATTCGTCACAAGGTCAATTTGGGCAAACTGGTCCCCAAAGGAAAATTATTCCTTTGAGAACTAGATTACCATCGTATGGAGGGCCGTATACCCTTTCATTGTCTTCCCCAGAAGGACAACCATGCGTGAGTTCGTAACAAAATTTGGGTTATGCTGGAATCACAACTAGCGGTTGGGTACCAGTCCTATCTCAACAACCAAGAGTTGTATGCTCAATACAACAAAGTTCACCTATGACAAACACTCCCACTACGCCGGCTATTGTGGCAGTATCACAAGTACAAGTTTCACCAGTTGTATGCCAACCTCAAGTTTCCCAGGTTGCAATACAACAATCTCTTGTACCTCCGACACAACCACAATCACCCACTAGTGCAATGGCACAGGTTCAAATGGGGAACACCAATCCCCATCTTGGTCAAACAGTCAGTGTTGGACAATAGTCCATGGCTTCACAACCATGGCTATTGCAATACCAACAACCGCAATTCCAGCAAGCTTACCAAGGATATGAGCAACAAGTATTTGCAAGTAATGGGCAGTAGTATCAACCATATCATAATGGTTATGCCCATCAACCTTACCAAAGTTACCAACATAAAATGCATTATGATGGTATGCAAAGACCGACTGCTCAAATGATTCCGTCTTATCGTGGGTATGCTCAACCAAGCTTGAATCATCAGTTTCCCTTCGTGGCAACTCTAGAGTTATCGGATCTAAGTCAACTAATGAACGATTCAATTGCCTATGCCCCTTGGTGGCCGGTGATTCCGCATAAAATTCCGTCGAATATTCCTAAATTTAATGGAAATCCAGGCGAAGACCCATCAAATCATGTGATGACCTTTCATCTATGGTGTTCATCAAACACTCTCAATGATGATTCAATTTGGCTTCACCTCTTTCAGCGCATATTAACTGGTCCAGCAGCAAGTGGTATATCGAACTGCCTAGAGCTTCGTTTAATAACTTTAGTACCCTAGCCATAACCTTTTTAACCCATTTTTAGTTACCTATCAGGTACGAAACAAGAACTGAGCTGCTTACCAATTTTAAAGAAATGATAGGCACTCACATATCTGATCACATTCATGAGTGGCAGCGTCGTCGTAGAATGGTAAAAACGTATGTTCCTGATCAGCTATTGGCTGAATGGTTTATTAAGTCACTATTACCCACTATTACAGAAGATGTGGCAAAGGGGTGAGTCGTCACTAAAGATCAAGTTATTGCTCGTGCACAATATCTAGACTTGATCTATACTTAGTTTGGCACACTCTATGATAAAATCCCTGATGCTCCTAGACCAGAATTATCTGTTCCTCCGCCTCCTAAATCAAACAAAGACTCTCATGCTGGCAATGGTGTGATAGGTACGATAAGCACTAAAACCGCAAAGGCCACATCGAAAAAGGCCTACATGGTTTCTAATCAAGATGCAAATGAAGAATTTCTAGCCTCGGAAGTAAATGTCGTGTCAACGGACAAAGGCAAAGAAACCAAGCAACCAGGAGGCAAGAAGAAAAAACAAGGGAAGAAGAAAAACCAGGGAGACTCATCTCCTAGAAAATCTTTTGTAAACCCTTATGGGAATGTGAAACCGAAAAATCCATGTCATATATGTGATGAGGATCACTAGATCAGGAGTGTCCATATAAAGAAGAACTTAGAAAATCTTTCAAAAGTTCAAAAACCTCGGTTGTACTGACGGATCCATTTCCAAACCCAGGAAAAAATCTGGTTGCTAACGAAAATGCTTCCCCGTCCCAAGTGTTAATGTTGTCAATCTCGAAGCAACTGAATGATGCTCAAATAACGACAAGGAGTAAAGATTACGGGAATCCACAGATGTTGAAAAACAAGGATAATGATCAACCTAGTAGTTCAACAACAACGTCAACAGAAGTCGTACCACCAATCATTCTTGAATTAACAATAAAACCACCAAAGGGAGTACTACACAAATCGACGTTTAACCCTCGTGCTCGAGTAGCACATCACTATAATATAGTGGAGGATTTAGCTCAATCGCATTCTGCAATGTCGAATCTTGAGGTACTACAAAATTGCCCCTCCCAAAAGTAGGCTTTATTATCAGCAATAGGTGGGATTGACCTAACGGATTCCAATCTTGTATCTTTTAATCATAAAGGATACGACCCTCAGTTACCAGCTCAACTAGGTTTCCTCATTCAAGTGAAAGCCCTCAACAAAACTGTTCATAGAACAATTATTGATGAGGGGGCATCAACATGTATCATGTCAATGAGTTGCTGGAAAACTCTGGGGTCTCTGTCTTTGTCTCATCATCAATGACATTAAAAGCATTTGATGGATGAACATACACCCTGTATGGGATACTAAGTAACTTGCAAGTCAAATTGGGGGGAAAAACAATAGAAATCGATGTTGAAGTCATCGATGGGAATCTTGATTACAACATCCTACTCGGAAGACCCTAGATATATGCCATGGAAGCTATTGCGTCGACCTACTTTAGGAAAATTGCATTTCCTTCCCAAGGAGGAATTACAATCATCAACCAACAAACTTTTCTGCCCAACAGTTCGCAAGTTACGGGAAGAATTCCAATGATCCATGGAAGCCCCAGCATGCTTCATAATATCAGAGTAGGCCTACTAAAAGAACCTACGTTAATGGGAACTTTTACCCTACCACCTCCTACCAATTTGGAAGAAGTGGCTAATGTAGGAACCTGCAATATGATATCTTCCAGTCAAAAGATGTCAGAAAACGATGTTAAAATGGATCATTCATAGGTTTGCCTCTAACCCCACTGGAAATATTATAGAAATCAATGTTCTCAGCATGGGAGGCAAACCAGCATCAACGCTCGTCAAGCACTTGGATAGATAGGTCTAAGGAATATGGCACCCCTTCATATCCTTGGTCGCAAGTACACTCTACAAACGAAGGAATCTTTCAATCGATGATGATTGATGGGGCACCATGGGAAGATTACCACCATCGTTACCATCTTCTGAATTGGAAAGAAGATCATTCCGGCAACCTACACCATCCTTCAGTATTTGACTTTCTGACGAATAATGTAAACATTGTGGATTCTGAGAGAAACCTATCCAATATCGAAGAGACTATTGCCATAAATATCTTGACCAAAACAGATGTTGTAGAGAACATTCATGTTGGAAAATCTTGTTCTTCTTCCAAACTGGAAATATATAGCACTCTCTTTCACGAGTTTAGAGATGTCTTTGCTTGGTCATATCATGAAATGCCAGGTATTGACTCGAGCATAGTTGAACACGAAATTAAGATGTATCCAGATGTCAAACTGGTACGATAGCGGCTAAGGCAAGTGCACCCTAAGAAAGCCGTTGCCATCAAGGAAGAAGTTGAAAAACTCCTCCATGTAGGTTTCATTTACCCCGTTCCTCTAATCGATTGGGTATCGAATATTGTTCTTGTGATGAAAAAACAAGGAACGATTAGAATGTGCGTTGATTACAGGGATTTAAATCAAGCTTGTCCGAAAGACAACTACCCTACACCCTTTATCGACCAGATAATTGATGAATGCGCCAGATGCAAAATATTTTCATTCATGGATGGATTTTCCGAGTATAATAAAATAAATATCTGCCCACAGGACCAGTCAAATACTGCATTCATTTGTCCGTGGGGCACATTCACATATCGCAAGCTACCCTTTGGTTTGAAGAACGCAGGGGAAAGTTTTCAGACAGCAATGAACTATGCTTTCCATGACATCAAAAACATCGTTCAACCTTATCTTGGCGATCTCCCAGCTCATTCACGAAAACAGACTGATCATCAGCGCCATTTGAGAGAAATATTTCTACGTTGCCGACACTACAAAATAAGACTCAATCCACACAAATGTGTGTTTTGTGTCAGTTCTGGTCATTTACTTAGCTTCGTCATCTCAAAGGATGGGATTCATCTCGACCCTTGCAAGGTTCAAGCAATAATCAATTTTCCTCCACCTTCAAGTCTACTTCAGATTCATAAACTCCAAGGGAAAGCAAATTTCCTCAGGAGGTTCATTCCAAATTACGTTGAACTAGCTAAAGGTTATACTCGTCTTTTGAAAAAAAGATGTACCCTTCATTTGGGACTAGGTCGCGCAAGCCTCCTTTGATGCTTTAAAGAAATCTCTAATACAAGCATCATTAATGTATGCTCCTGACTATCAAAAAGACTTTAATTTGTGTCTGGTTGCAGTAGATACAACCATAGCAATGACAATGGAATTGAACATCCTATATATTATTTAAGTCGAAACTTAAATGATACGGAATTGAAATACTCCTATGTTGAAAAGCTCGCCCTCGCGGCTGTTCAAGCAATACAGAGATTTCGAAATTATGTCCTCTTCAGGAAAACTACCATTTTATCAGATTGCAACCCCATTACTTATATATTGTCGCGGCAGTTGCTGGGGGGCAAGTATTCGAAATGGATAGCAATTCTACAAGAGTTTGATTTGGAATACAAAAAATACAAATCAAAGAAAGCCCTGGTATTCACGGAGTTACTATGCAATCTCCCATCATCGTCCAACAATGCAACATCTGAAGAAGAAATCGTGGATGAAAATTTGTTTATGATATCTTCAAGTGGTACGGAGATATAATCATTTATCTCTAGACACAAACATACAAGTTTAATACCTCATGCTCCAAACAACGACGTATTCGATACCAAGCAAAAGAATACGTGATCATCAGTGATACTCTTTACCGTCGTGGTATCGATACAGTTCTACGGAGGTGCCTCACCCTTGAGGAGGCCGAAAAAGTCCTAAATGAATGCCATTCAGGCGCGTGTGGGGGGCATCAATCCGGTTATGCTACGGCACAAAACGTTTTACGAGAAGGATACTTCTAGCCAAAAATGTTCAAAGATTACATAACACAGTTAGAAGTTGTCATGCTTGCCAAATTTTCGATAGCAAAACTAGAAGACCACCCGCACCATTGCAACTAGTAGTAGCTGTTGGGCCATTCGCCAAATGGGGCATAGATTTCATGACATGTAACCCCACCTCAACCGGGGGGCATGTTTACATAATAGTCGTGGTGGACTATTTTACCAAATGGGCCGAGGCGATGCCTACATTAAACAACAACGGTGAAACGGCTGCCCCTTTCTTTTTCAATCACGTAGTCTCCAGATTCGGTGTTCCACAGGCCATAGTCGCAGATCATGGATCGCGTTTTCACAATCACATGATGGTTGAGTTGGCCGCCAAATTAGGACTGTCCCACGACATCTCTACTCCGTACTATCCACAAGCTAACGGACAGGTTGAAGCAATCAACAAAGTCCTAAAGCGCATGCTGCAAAGGATGATCGAAGTCCACAAACAGGATTGGCACCTAATCCTGTACTTGGCCTTGTGGGCATACTGGACATCGGTAAGAAATGCAACCGGATTCACACCTTTTCAATTGGTGTATGGTCTAGAAGCAATCTTACTGGTTCAATGTGAAATCACGTCCCTCAAACTCGCAGTCGACCTTCTCCCCGGAACCTTAGAAGAAGAGGATCGTTTCTTGGAACTAATCCATTTGGATGAAACCTGTCATGATGCAGCTTCAGCTAATGAGGCTCATAAGAAATGAGTCAAAGCACAGTTCGACAAGAATGTCAAACCTCGCGTCTTCTCAAAGGGTGACCTGGTTTTACTTTATTACCAGGAATCCGATAAATAGGGAGCAGGGAAATTCAAATCATTATGGATGGGTCCCTATATTGTTAAATGAGTATTAGCAAAGGGAGCATATGAGTTGATGGACTATGATGGGATTCCACTGGCGCAACCTCGCAACAGGTTGTACCTCAAGCATTACTATGCTTGATTTCACATAGTAATCCTCGTGCTTTTGTTACATTTTTGTTTTTTCCAAGAGAATTTAATTTTGTTAAGTAATCCACTTTTTGCATTCGTTACAAATGTCGAACCTATTGCAATCATTCATTGGATATGTCGATGGGGCAAGTCATAGTTCGTGGAATCTGTCTTCTGTGGCATGGGCCATTTTCAATCCCAGCATCGAGTTTGTGTATTGGTCGATCTACGAACAATATCGTTGAGTACAACACATTGATAGAACTCCTTTCTGATGCCATCACACATGGTATATGCTAACTTATCGTCAGGCTAGACTCACAACTCGTCATTCTACAACTCACCAGCATCTATGCTGCACGAAATCCAGCTATCTATTGCATGTACCTAAGGGTCAAAATTTTGGAAAGACAGTTCGATTTCATCCAATATCAACATATTTCCAGAAATTTAAACACATTAACAGACTCATTGGAAAATTATGTGTTGGATAGACATTTGCGACATTTATAAAAAGAAGCATCACATCAATATATGTAGTAGGATTATGTAACTGTACCGAATTAAAGCTCCGAAAATAAAAAATATATTCCATAATTGTTTATAGTCTGTACAAAATGTTTTGTAACCAAGACAAAATTGGTCAAATGACCCAAAACTCAAAATACTATGGGGCACCCTAGTGTAATGATGATGGTGATAACAAGTCACCGCCTGTGTAATCATGTGTAAGAGCCTAGTCCATCGACTCTGCACTCCAGTAGTGTGTCGCTCAAGCTGGTGGAACTGGGCCAACAACTGCATGATTACATGAGTTTCGATTAGTCTTGACCATAAGAATATAAGAACATTATAAACAATAATGAACAGAGATATGGTCAGAAGAAAATTACCCATGGCACCCCACTGCTCTCCAGCCAACAGCACCAAATCCGGATCACCTCGGAAATCCATGCCAGCATATGGGAACCTGGCATAGACGATCTCCTGACGGTAAAACCACTCGAAGAAGGTCTCAGAAAAAGAAATCTGTGGTTGACCAGCATGTCGAGACATGAGATCGACCCATCTCTGCATCCGTGGTTCGGTCGGTGGAGGTAGGCCAAGTGATATATAATGTGGCTGCATCAGTGGGATTCGCTCCAAGGCGAAAGCAGTCAAAATATAACCATAGCCAAAGTTCTTGGATCTGCCACTCTTCACCTTTGTCAATTTTTCCTTCATCACAGAAAGTACTGCATCACACCAATTGAACACCTTCGGTTCAAGGCATTCCAAAGCATACTGCATATAAGATCTATTAGCTATATGAAGAGCAGAACTACCAGCTAGTCTAGCAAAAGTAAATAGGATCGTCCACAAGGGCAGGTCAGTGACATATCGAATGTTGATCTTGTCATCTGCACTTGGCTGAGATCCCTCTCTGCAATGCCAGTGAATGTACTCTCTCACAGACTCACCCCCATGGGCGGAGCCTGATAAAGAGAGAGGGGCACCATGCCTCGATAAGCCGGTCAGAAAATAGATGTCCACCACTGTCAAGGGGATCGATTTGCCCCTAATATGGAATACCTAGTTGATAGGATCCTAGGCATTGAGCAAATACTGCAACAAATTGATTTGTTGCCTCATGCTAGAGATACAGAAAAACTTCAGATTGCCACAGTTCTATAATGCAGCCACTATGCCTAGATCATGTAAAGCAACAACGTCCTCTTCTTCATGCTCGCGTTCTTGCCATGTAACAACCATTTTTCTCCGATGAATCTTTGAAAAAAAAATAAGGAAAGAGTCAGGATCTTCATTTGGTGAGGAAAATATGCAAAAATTTTCCTCCCCGCGGCCATCGCACCCCAGCAAGTGTATTAGGAGCGATGCATACTGACTAGTTAGTGGAGACATCAATATGCATCGCACCTTTCAACTAAGGAAGGGTTCGATGATCCTAGGGTGAGTTCTTCAAACCCCAGGGGCTCAACAGGACAGGGAAATGAGCTCAAAATCCAAAATAAAAGGCATGTAATGAAAGAGCACAAATTTAGCTCTTACCTAGTCTGAACGGCGTCGAGAATCGTCCACAGAATCTGCTGGTGAAAATCATGGGGGAAAAGCATCTCCAGAGCTCCAACAAACCAAATTCAAATGAAATGGTAAAATGAGAGGTAAAAGTCACTTTTAATTTACTATGAATGTAATTCAAGTAAAATATTAGTGTTTTTAGCTCATTTATCAAGCATATGTTTTCATTTCTAATCAGTTTGATGAAGCAAATGAACAGGTAGTACAATCTTGGAAGGAACGAAATATTAAGGGTAAATCAAAAAATCAATGACCATCATGGCAAGCAATGTTTCTGCAGAGTCCAAGCTTGTTAAAGAATAAACTCTCCACGAGTAGTTTTAGCACATAGTTCAAGCTCGTTAAAAAATAAACATAAGTCATGAGCAAGTGTTCCCCCAACGTTTAAGCTCATTAAAAAATGAACCGCTAAATAACCATTGTGAATGCCTTATTGCCAGCTTTTGAGCCTTGGTCGTGTTCTTTCCATCACCTCCACTCTGTTTTTAGTCGATCATTCACCCCCATATGATTTTTTACCCCTTCGAGGAACATCTGCGAAGAGTGATTCTGCTAGCCATCCTTGTATGCTGTGATTGGAAAATTCCAAAGCTTACCTGGAATCAACTGCTACTTGAAACCATCACTCGTTCCTTAAAAATGAGTCTTCTTTAAGCTCTTTTCACCTTTCTCGTAAAATATGAAGAGATTGCCGAGTGATTGGCCTCTCTGGCTCGTTAAAAGGCATCAGAAGTGCTATCCCTCCTCTAGATTTTAATATTTTTGGACCTGAGGGATTATTACACAAAACGATCGAGCGCTTGTCTTGCTGAGCTCATTAAAACTATCGAAAATTCATCCCTTTCGTATTAATTTATACTTTTTCAAACTTTTTTTTTCTCGATTAAACTATTCTATTATATACATAAAAACCAGAGTACATTTACATGCGAGTTGTCTGAGAGATCCATCTGCCTAAAAGAATGGCATTCTGGATCAACCAAATGTAGCAGAAAGAGAGGGCTACCTGTTTCATGCCCTCACAGGGGCGTTTGTGACCAAAAAAATCATTCCCACACAGGGGAGGACAGAACTGACACCCTTGAACAACTGTGACCGCCAACAAAACAGAAGACCAAACAAGACAGTAACTGACCCTACGCCTCAACGATGGCAGATTGCCACTTTGACACATTGACATAAAAGATAATCGACACGTAGATGAGCCAGAGACAATTGGACAGATGGACATGAACAAAAAGAAAGGAAAGAACCAGAATCCCACCCGAGCTACAGAACCTGAGATGTTGCAGCAGACTAGTCCTCCGGCACCTCCTCCATAATTGGGCACGGTCCATATTCTTCCTCTTCCTGTGCTTGGCCCTCTTTTGCCTTGGCTGCTTCAAGCTACTTCTGGTTCCTTTCCAACTGAGGGTCTAGCATTTTCACGCCCTTCCCCTTGTCTACCTTGGGCAATTCAGAAGCTTTGGCTGTGTCAACCGGGGCCTTGAAATCTGGCAGAGCACTGGAGCCGCCCTCATCCTGGGCCTCGTTGATAAAAAGAATAGAGACCTAGGTGTTAATTCTTGGACGCTTTAGGGGGATATTAAAGGAAAAAATTACAGAGCTGAAGTAAGGAGCATTCGAAGACCCAGGTGAGCTGGCCTCCATAAATTGGTTGTGCTTGCGAGAGCTAGCACCTCCTAAACGCGGGCAATGACAGTGACAGTGGCAATGAGGGAAGTGACAGGGAGAATGGGTTTCCGCCTCAGCTGAGGGCTGTGAAGACCCTCCACGACTAGAGCCGTGACGGCTCAACATCCTCTGACGAGTCCTAACCATGTTGACAGGGCAGTCCTGAGCCAAATTGAAATGCAAAAGACCCACAGGGGGATAAACAACCTGAACCAACAGACCCGAGAAGGAATAAATCAGACCAGGTCATGAATTTGTCAGCACCAGTGATGGAATGGGAACCCCAGACCCTGCCCAAGTGAATATGGTGATGCCAGGGCTGCCTCTGTTTATAAGACTCCATGCTCTCCCTCGAAGGTCGCCCGCCATTAATGAGGCATTCAATTGTGTATCAGAGCCAAACTCTGCAATGCAGCTGGAGGAGGTCTGAGCGTAAATGCTCCCAGGCTGCCGTCCCATAGCCTTTAACTTCATCTTTCGAGGGTGTCCTTTGCCACCGCCTTCCAATTCGCCTCTGCGCATGGCTGGCATGTGGCTTCCCTTATACCCCCGTCCCATCAACTTAAACAGATTGGTTGGCACCCGCATCCGGGGGGGTGGTGTCATTTTGGACCAGGTGATTGCATTCCTAGCTTGTGCATGATTGTTTAGTATGTCTAGAGTTCCTGCTTGTAGGGTAGATTCACTTTCCATGCCAATGTTGGCCATAAAATCTGCTACTTTGTTGCCTTCTCTTCTTATGTGATTGAAGGTGATGGCTCTATTATTAAGTAGTTCTTGCTCCATTTCTTCCAGTCTCGCTTCAAGCCTCCAGCTTGTGGCAATTTTATTTTCATGAGAGCCGTTTAGGAGATGCTTAGCCATGTTAATTAGGATTTGAGAGTCTCCCTCTACCCCCAGGGGGCTAAAGTTTTTATGCCGAGAAACAATGAGACCTTGCCAAATACCTTCCAACTCGGCCGAGTTGTTTGTGTCCCATCCGATATTCCATAGTAGATCTGAAGAAGCTTGCCCTCATGGTTTTTGAATATTCCACCATATCCAGCTATCCCATGATTGCCTTTCAATGCTCCATCAAAATTGAGTTTGAAGGAATGCTCAGGTGGGGCAGTCTAGGAGACCTTGGTTGTTCTATGACCATTATGCTGGATTTTGTTGTGGAGCTGCTTAGATAGTTGTAAGTTCTATTTTTTCCAGATGGCTTTCTCGTCATCTTGAGTTGGAAGGTCTTCCTTGTTCCAAGATTTAAGTTGCAAGGTTTCTTATAGATTCCCACAAACCTTGCGCCAGATAATGTCAACCGAGGAATACTGATCTTTGAATATCCTTTTGTTTCGTTCTTTCCATATGTTCCATAGAAGCAGCCCAGGAAGAATGCACCATAAGTGATTGAGAAGTTCACATTTATATGGATTCATTGGCCAGTGTCTTAGTGTATTTGTTATATCATTTGGAAGCCTGCATTTTCTTTAACTCCTGAAACTTGCCTTCTCCCATATTTGGTTGGCCAAGGGGCAAGCGTCCAATAGGTGTTGAGTGGTTTCCTCTTGAGATTTGCAGTTAACAAATATGGAGGGGCCATGATAGTTTCTCCTTCGGAGTTTCTCCCAAGTTAAAATTTTTTTGTGTCCAACCAGCCATAAAAAAAGAGAAACTTTGGGCCATGAGCCAAACCCCTAGATTTTGGACCATATTGGGTTTGGGGGGGTTGGTTCTGTGCTTATGATTTTATAAGCCTCTAAAGCGGTGAAAGCCCCCTTAGGCCGATAGCCCCATCGTAGAATGTCTCTGTCCTCTGAGTATCGGATGCTTCTTTTTCTTAGCTCCTTTTCTAATTCTTCTGTGAATGGATGTTCCACGTTTGTGTTAAGCTGGATACCATGTTTCCACTTTCGGAATCCTTGCTCTTGTTCTTGATCCCAATACTCCCATATCTTATTTTGTTGCTGGGCCTCTTTGATGAAGTTGGGAGGAATATGTAGCAGTCCATTAAGCTTTGGCAGTTGGTTCCAGGCGTCCATCCAAAATCTCGCAATTCGACCATTTCGAACTTCCCAGAAACTATGCTGCTGAATCAACTGGAAGTGTTGTTTGGCTGCGTTCCATATCAGAGAACCATGGACACTGGGAGTGTATCTTATGAGTTCCTCCTGTGGCCTATGGTTGGCATACTTGGTAGTCCATATGGCAGCCCAAGGTTTTTTAGGTGAAGAGAGCCATTGCCACCATATTTTGGCACTCATGATTGCATTACTATGATTGGAGTCTCTCAAACCAATACCTCCTTTTTCCTTCATAGTACAAACAGTGGTCCATTTTACCAGTGCCCATTTATGGTTTGTGGTTGAGTTCCCCAGAGGAAACCTCTCTGTAAGTCTCTTAACCGTTTTAAGACCCATTTGGGGGCTGCCAATAGTGAGAACAGGTAAAGCGGCATTGCCTGTAGTACTGCTTTTATGAGCACCACACGACTGGCCATGTTCAAGGATCTATACGTCCAGAGCTTTAAACGCGTTTCAAGCTTTTCAATGAGCCTGCACCAGGTGGAGTGCTTAATGGTTGAAGCTATGAGGGGGGTGCCAAGGTAATTGGAAGGAAGGGTAGCAATGGGAAAACCCAAAATTCTGGCAACAACAAGCTTGACAACTGGCTAGGTATGGAAGAAGAAGATTTGCGATTTGGAATTGTTGATACTAGTACCTGAGGCCTCACAGAAGTCATTGAGCAGAGATTTGAAGCAAGAGGCTTCCTGTACAGAGGGATAACCGAAGAGCATGTTTTCATCAACAAACTGCTGGTGAGTTATAGCAGGGGAGTTGTGAATAGAAAGGCCTTTGAGCTGATGAGAGAGATGGGAGTGCTTCATGTGGCGACCCAGGCCTTCAGCCATTAGGATGAAGAGGAAGGGGGAGAGGGGATTGCCCTGCCTAAATCCCTGAGAGGGCCTGAAGGGCTGAGACGGGTAGCCATTCACAAGAATAGATAAAAAGGAAGAAGTTAAAAGACTCATAATCCATCAGATCCACATGTGAGAAAAACTGAAAGCATTAAGCATTTTTTGTATATAGGACTAGCTGAAATTGTCAAAAGCCTTAGAGAGATCCAACTTTAGAATCATACCTGGCTACTTATTTTGCTTGAGAGAGTGAATAATCTCGTGCGTAAGGATTATGCCATCCAAGATCTGTCTTCCTTCAACATATCCTAACTATTCAGGAGAGGTGAGCAGAGGTAGAAGGGGTTTCAACCTGTTGGCTATTACCTTGGAAATCACCTTGTAAATGACATTGCATAGAGAAATCGGTCAAAACTTATCAGGCATAGTGGACTCCTCCTCTTTTGGGATAAGAGCTATGAAGGTAGAATTGAGAGACGGTAGTAGCCAGTGAAGAGCTCTTGATTCCTCCACCACCTCCCAAACTTAAATTTTGATCATGTCCCAGAAAGAATGAAAAAAGGTTGTGGTGAAGCCATCTGGTCCTGGAGCTTTTCCTTCTTTGAGTTGAGACATGGCAGTATCCACCTCCATAGTTAGAATAGGTCTTAGAAGAAGTTCGTTGTGTTCCTCAGTTATAAGTTTTGGCACATTTTGGATGATTCTATCTATAGCTGGTCCCCTGTCTGTATTTGGCTCTTGGTGAACCTCCTTGAAGTGAGTTAGAAATTCTTTCTCAATTTCCTCATGTTGTTCTATTCGTGCCCCATCTTTCTTCTGGAGGAAAGGAATATTGTTGTGCATTCTTCGTTGTAATGTTGTTCTGTGAAAGAACTTAGTATTTTGCTCTCCCTCTTTTAGCCATCTGATTCTGGATTTCTTCTTCCATAGTATCTCTTCCTGCTTCCTTCTTTCTTCCAGTTGTTTGTGGATTCTTTGCTCTTCCTCTAGAGTCGCTTCCGTGTGACCTTCTGTGATTATTTTTTGATCAAGATTTGCCAAGTTTCTCATTAAGTTCTGTTGCTCTTTGAAGATATTTCCAAAGGTCTCCACATTCCAACGCTTTAAATGGTACTTGAGATTTTTTAATTTCTGTTGGAATTGAAACATTTTGGATCCTTCTGGCGGTATAAATGCTTTCCATGTGGATTTGATGAAGTCCTTGAAATCCAGATGGGTGAACCAGAATTCTTCAAAGTGAAAAGGTCACCCTATGACATTGCCCGGTCGTTGCCACTGCAGGGAGATTGGCCAATGATCTGAGCTTGAGTGGGGAAGGATTGCGGCTGTTATATCCCCTCCTATCTGGATCGAGTTGTCTGATATGAGGAATCTGTCAAGTTTAGAGGCTATTTGGTGTTTTCCCACTCTTCTGTTACTCCATGTATATTTTCCATTGCAAAATTGCAGGTCAATAAGAGAGGCATTGTGGATGAAGTCTTCGAAATAATTAGTTTCCTGTTCCAACCTGTTTCTTCTGCCCAACTTTTCCTCCAACTTGGTGATCATGTTGAAGTCTCCTCTAATGATCCATAGAGGGTGTGTTCTGTGGTTATTCAAGGCTTCTATTGTATTGAGTAGATCTGCCTTTTTCCTTGTGTCTTGAGGGAAATAGACATTGGAAAGGAGCCCATGCATATTGGTACTTAGAAGATGAAAAGTGGCTTGTATGAATTGGTGAGAGGCATGAAAGTCTGAGAGGGATAACACTTTCGAGTCCCAAGCAATGTCTAGCCCTCCCGAGGCTCCTAAAGTGTCCACCGCTACTATTTGACAGCCTGTCCAAGCTTTAGAAAGGATGCTTTCTAAAGTGCTACTGTTACATTTAGTTTCTTGCAGGAAACAAATTTGTGGCTTTTCCATCTTTATCATGTTTTTTAGGATTCTAAGTTTTCTTGGGCCATTTAGCCCTCTTAAATTCCATGAGATGAGCTTCATTATTCAACATTTGTGGAAGGTTTGTAATATTTCGTCAGTTTTGCATACCTGCCCGAATCTACCAAGATTTTCCCAACTTCTATAGTTCGCTGGAGCTCCATTTTCTGTCCTATTTTTTTGAAATCTTTTGTCCTAAGCCCACCGTCCCAATGGCTTCCTGGCTGGATGCCAAGTTGTCTTTGCTGGTATGATTTTGAAATGACCACTTCCAGTTTGCTTAGCTGAAGTTCTGTGATTTTGTCATAGTCCCTTTTTTTATAGGCTATTTCTAGTTGTAGGATGTCTAGTCCTTCCATATCTATGCTCTTTGGTTCCTCATCCATTTGTTGCACCTGACTGCCTCCAGCTATGAAAGGATCTATGCTCTGGGATTGATCTGTTATTCCATCAACTTCCATATCATTTGTTTTCTCTTTTGGCTCTTTTTGGCTGATGATGGGATCGGCTTCAACATCTTTGAAAGGTTGGGACTTAGGAGGATGGTCCGAAGGGGGAGGGTGGAGAGAAGCATCAATGAGCAGTGGTGTGGTCTTATGGCTTGGACCTAGTTCCTCAGAGGCTTGGGCTAATATTTCAAAGCTATTACTGGTTGAGGGGGTGCCAGCAGAGATAGGCATGGGCTTTTTCCCAGCTAAGCGATTTTTATGCGATCGTTTACGGCTGGGAGATTTGCTAAAGCCGTCTTGGGTGGGAGGGATAGGGGGATCTATATTTCTATTCATGGCATTTAACGGGCAGTCTTTGAACAAATGTTGATGAGCATGAAATTTCCTACATCGGAAAGGTACATGTTCATAGTCTAAGGGTTGAATCCATTCATGATCATAGTGAGCGAGACTTACCAAGTCCGACAGGGCTTGGTCCAGGCGCATGAAGACACAGATGCAGGCATAGGAGGTGTATCTTTGAAGCTTCGTTTCTTCTGCGGCCTTTATGTATTCACCGAGACCATTTCCTATGTCTTTGAGCAGACTTTCCTCCCAATATTCCTCTGGGAGTGAGTACATTCTTATCCAAACCGGAGACCAAGTCAGGTCTTCTTTGTCTGGGTTGAATCTGGCTACCCAGTCTCTCAGGTATAATCTAGCTGAGTTAAATAAATAAGGACCTTCATCCATGATTCTGTACTTGTCCTCCAAGCATAGGAAGATGGCGGTAAAGAACCCTTTCGGTCCTAGCCGCAGTGTCACGTGTCCCTTAGGTTTCCATTTCGCTGCTATCCAACCCCGTAGGGCTTTCTCTGTTGGCTAGAACCCTATGAGATTTCCTATAAGGGTGTGATCCCTCATATATTGGATACACTCATCGATCTTCTATCCTGGTAGCTCTATTCTTGGCCTTTCAGCGGCAATAGGTTTGCAGGTTTTCGAGGTGATCTTTGGTTTATCCTCTGCATTGTCATTCCTGCCATGGTTATCTTCTATCTTGTCTGCCTGAAGATTTGTCCCTGTATTCTTTTTTTGCTGCACGTACTCTGCCCTGAGTGCCTCCTCATCAATAGATCCAAAGATGATGGGTGCCTCCGTTTCTGGCAGCATGTCAGTTGCTTTAGGGGAGAGTAGCAGCGCTCCCCCCTGTGGGGCTTCCATGTGCTCTGCTCCCATTCCTCTTACTACCCTGTCGCATGCAGTAGGAGGTCAGGTCCTCGGTGGATGAGTCATTTAGGCTATTCTGTGTCGTTTGAGAGAGATGCTAGAAACCCTAGAAGCAATCGACCCTATCCCTACATCATCCGCCTTTTTGGACTTAAGGGATTACACAACGAAAAATAATCTTCGGAGTCTTCTTTCTGTTTCTTTCAGACTCTTTAAAATTGAAAGAGACTGAGTTATCTTTGTCCTTAAACTCATTAAAACCGAATAGCAACAAACTCGTCCAAATGGACGAGAATGAGTTTCACTGTCGCTAGACTCGCTAAAATATAGAGACAGGTTCGCCCGAAGGGCGGATTATAGAACAAGCATATGTTATCCTCCTCAAGCTTGACAAAAATAAAGAGGTATTGGTCAACAATGACTGGGGAAAATTGGGAAGAAAACGAAACTTTATTGGTAGCAAGTCGCTCTTGAACATGACACTTTCCTTCTGCATCCATGCTGGGTTGGGTTGTTCCGTTCACTTGTCATCACCATTGGTTCGTCACACCATCCATCTTTGGGGTTAATGCTACCAATCCATCGTCAGTGTCGCCGATATGTTCAAGAGAAGTCATTCAGACAATTCACCTGTGTCTCACCAACTGCAATACATTCATGCTTCATTCCATCATGAACACCACCCCGAACCCTGTATCGTCAGTTTCTTTTCACCTCCAAAATCATTTGCTTCATTCCGTGTCGTTGATGTGGGATTCATTAAGGCCCTCCTGCGACGGGAAACTTCTTGTCGAAATCAGCTCATTATCCAAGAAGCTGACTTAGGAACACCCCTTTCAATACTTTGAAACTTGCATGCCTCAATGGCAAGTTTCTCACTTTCGGCCACAGGTTTACATCAATGGCCTTCGACCGAAAGATTTTACGTGGTGTTCGATGCCAAGTCCCTTTTCACACCACGTGAATTGTACTTTAGTACCTTGAGGGTCATTGTCATTATTGGTGATTCCTCTCGCACCTGTTAATAACTTACATAATTGGCTGGTAATTAGGCGATGTCTTTCCTTGTTCGACTCTAGAACATTTTTCACATGGATCTACTTGTACTCCGAGTGAAGATTGAACGAGTTTTGAAGACCCCAGATCTAGTTTCATCCATCTGGGCTGCGAAATATTAAGGAATATAAAAACATCCAGTGTACATCATTGTCGAACAGATGATCATCCAAATCAAAGGATAATGTGGCCATATCATCAGTCTATCACACAGACGATCGTCTATCCTATGTACATGAAAAATGAATTTATAAAGCTGAGCATGGGAATGCTCGCCTCAACTAGATCATGAAAAAATGTTGTCAAAATAATGTGTTCTATTGTATCTTATTACAGGTCACCTCCCAGCTCAGAAAAAATTCAGATCCTCTTAGTAAAGCATTTCACCCGACATCAAAAAATGATTAACAACCTCATGCTTTAGGGGCCAACTGTTATATACATTTTTGGGCACTTCAACCCCAATCACAAATTTCCATAAACTGAGGGCTCCTAAGTCCCTAAAAGTGTTGCTTCACTGCCTAAAGGAA